>CAKNXH010000232.1:461904-477874 GCA_932178445.1 Andricus quercusramuli
TTTTTTTTTTTTACAAAGGAATGCTCTTTTCTTTCCAAGGACTATTTTGCACATTATTTCTAAAGGATCCCAAAGGATGACGAGAAATTATATCAGAATCAAAAAGAAAAAGATAAATATCTATATTAGATTGAAAAATATTACACTTTCACCAAAGATTTTGAAAATTCTTTGATAATAATCCACGTTTTCAATTTTTTTAAATTTATTCACTAATAACTTTGTCAACAAAATTTTTTCGGCAAATCGGTAAGATACGTGTAGTCTGAATTCTTTTGAAAAACAAGATATTTGAGTAGCACATGATTCTCTGACTTGAGCATGAACTGCCGGTCCACTTTGAAATGAATTCAGTCAGTGAGTACTTTTGTCATAATTAAGGCTCGAATTTGATATACCAACTCCTTTTCGATGGATTGCCGGGACTCTATGATCCGAAATTCGACCAACAATAGGTCATTCGAAAGGTTATTTAATAACCTTTCGGATGGTTCAATTGATTTTTTCCTATCATCAACAAGTTTTTTTAAAATAAAGATTTTCCAAAAAACGAGTTCTTCGAAAATCGGTAAATGGTGCTGGCTCTAATTTGATATACCTATAAAAACATCGAAATACATGAAAAATAAGCAAGTTTCCGATATGAAAATATTCATTAATATTATTTAGGATGATACAAAGTATAATCGAATCTGGTATTTGACATTCTGAAATCTGCAAAGAAGACTAATTGGGCAATAAGCGTTAGTATACACACTACACGCGTCATTGTTAGAATCACATGAATCCACACTAAACAAGCACAGACATACACACACATACGTGCATGAATACATGAACCCATTTTTTTAACATTCAGGAAGCTGAATAATGTCTAACTGTGATTTTCTGGTACTCGTATATCAAATTAGAGCCACCCGGTACGAAATGTTCATGTTCAAAAAGCATAACCCATAAACAGAAGCATCCCCATATAGCAATACTATTCCACTAACCCTACTTCACTACTACATACAACATTTATTGGAAAAACTACATTCCCGAAATAATGAATAGACATTTAAGACTTCCCAGGAATTAACTCAGGATATCCGATTTTTTATTTTTCTGTCTCACACTTTTTGTGATGCGAATAAAACAGTGAAACTGTCACCATTTTCCACTACACTTGAGTGGGTTCAGTTCCTACTGTTACCAACCTAGTACATGCTTTAGTTTTCCAGAAATCCAAGTGGCTCAGATGACCTCAGACATTTCAGGAGAATTTAGGAGATTTTGTTGCAAGTGAACACCTGACTTTAAGAGTTGTCAACCCCTCGAGTAAATTGTTATATTGCAATGAAAATTGTTATTGTAAGTTTGTTCATGCGAAGAAGCAAAACTGAAAGGAGAAAGACAGCAATTGAGGGTATGAAGAGAGGAAGGTTGAATGTCGAGTTTTCAATCTGCCATTCTATCAAATTCGAGCCATTTCCTCTAATAAAATCTTGAATCTTGAAGTTCAGTTACAATAAAATGTCCGTATATTACGATTTTCTTGGTGGCCTGGACATTAGCATTATAATTAACGATTTATATTACTGTTTCCATTGATACCCGCTAGTGTATTGATATAAAAGCTGGCGTGATCGGTACTAGCTGATCCAACTAATCCTAATAGTTTAATTTTCGTTCATCTGGAAAAATTGGCTAAATTTTGAGCTGGAAGGAAGGACGCCATTGGAAAGTGCTAACAATAAAGATCATAGTCTCGTAATATAATTCGCGTCCAATTAATCTCGCTGCAAACGAAAGCATTTTCATTTTCATTTTCGCTGATGATTCTTGCCCGAGAATAATCTATCTTAAATAACCCGGAGGCTAAATCGCGACTTGGCAACCCAAGGAGGTTGGTAACTACGAGGCTAAAGCAATCTACGCGGAAATTCAATTACCAGACGTAGTGCAGCGAATTTAAAAACATAAATTATGCTCTCGTCAGTCGTATTACTCTCAGTTAAGCCGCACTCCCTTTTTCCAATCGGCGGCGAATTCAGTTTGCCACTTCTTCCAGTTCCTTTTTCTACTTGTTTTCAATTTCAATTGTTTATTCCCAGCTTAAAAATTTGTAATTAACAAATTCCTATTCCATATGGGGATCGTGTGTTTTTTCTAGCTTTGATGCAATTTTCGTTACATCGAGACAAGAAATTGAGTTTATGTTTATAGAAGTTCTGTACTATAGGGTGATCTAAATGTATACTTGTAAAAATTAGGCTTTCAATTTTTTGTGATCTATCCTTCTTAATTAATTTTTTTTTTCTGCAAAAAAATTTCTTATTTTTTTAATACGTCAACATTAACCCGTTCCTCCGGGCTTTCGAAATTAACATGGGGTTTTTAATGGAAAATCTCGTTTTTCGACAAAATGAAAGAAGGTACTTGTTATTAACTTTCTGTATAATAAAGTTAATTCACCTTTCAAGCCATGTTCAAGGAATATAATTTCTACCAAAATAATTTTTCATTCAGAATCCTCCCCCTATCCCCTTGTATTGTGCCCAGAAAATGCCCCAAAAAATGCAAAATAGTGGTTTCATGTAAAATTCATGCTACAGACGGTATTTTTTTGGAATTTATTCAACATGAATTATTTTTATTTGATAAGTAACAAGTTCTCAAGGATTTTGGAAATTCTCTCAGCAATTTTTATTTGTTTGAACAATTCTATTTTTGCGTAAATCTTGAAAAGCTACTATGTACTTTATGGAATTAATAACGCAGTTGTTGAAGACTCAGAGTGGTATTTTTTCTGTAAGACAGATAGCAATTATTTCAAAAGTTATTTCCCTTAATAAATCTTGAAAGGTTACTATTTTCTGGAATTAATGACGCAGCTAATGAATGCTAAGAATGATATTTTTTGTGGAAAATAGTTTCGAATTATTTAATCAATTAATAATCATTCACTTGTTTGTTTTCATAGAAAAGGTGGAGAAAATTTTAGTTTTTTTTCTTCAAATCTCTTACACTGTATCGCTTATCATTATTCAGTAGTTTTTTTATCCCGGAATTCATACTCTAATTTTTTAAACAATAATAATTTTTTTTCAGATACGTTATGGAGTTTTTCTGGCCGAATTCATTGAGATAAGAAAATACTGAATACATAATAAGCGACATAGTGTTAGATTATACATTTAGGTCGCAGATTTACAGCTGGGAAAAAGTTGTTTAAATGAATGAAAATTATTTAAATAGTTGCCAAATATCCTAAACCAAATGATATTCCTCTTAATATTCGCTAAATGTGTCATTAGTTCTAAAAAAGTATGTCAAACAAAAAATATAATTTTTTATATTCATCAAATATATCATTTATCCCAAAAAATAGTAACTTTTTACGATTTACTGGGAAAAAGGGTTTAAACAAATAATAATTGTTTAAATAATTAAAAATTATTTATTAAAATACTTGAAACAATGCAATACAAATTATGGGTTATTAGTTTTTCTGTATTCCGAATATTTAAACAAATCATTTGCATACAAATTATTTAAAGTAATTTACGAATCAAATTTTTTCACCATAATATACGGTGGATTTTTAGAGAATTTTCAAGTCAATAAAACGTGTTTTGTAAAAAGTGGCATTTACATAGTTTTGTCGTGACCCCTCAAAATAATGATATAAATAATATGCATACTTCTAATAGGATAAAATGCAATTCCAACAGCCAAAACTGGGTTCCATTAGCATATTAAAAAAAAATAATTAGAAAAGTAACTTATGTAATAAATGAACACTCCTTCAAAGTTTAATTATTATAAAAACATTAAAAATTATGATTTCTAATTGGAAACTTTCAAAACTAATGAACTCAATCTTGAAGCGTTAAAAATTAAACTATTCCGGACTTCGTTTTTAATTGAAGTATCCTTCAATTAGGCTCATGAAACTAAGTTATTAAAAATTAATCATTTTCATATTTTGCATCACATTTTTTTTAATTCACTCGTTTTGATATAAAGTGCAAAATTAATAACTTGAAAATCAATAATAAAGAATTTCCATGCAAGAGGAACCAGCTCATATCGGAGATAATTTGATAATATGGAAAAGTGATGTATAATAAAGTGTCACATTAACATGATAGAAAAATTTGTGAGGCAAAAAACACGCGAAAATGATCGGAGCATAGCCGCTTCAATGAGGACTGAACGAATTAACGAAATCGTAGATTATTATAATTAATTTGCTTCTTTTACATAGCGAAATTTTCAGATCGCGGCTACGCCAAAAATAAAAAAATCGACTCAATCACTTTTGTACTATACCATTGTTTTTACTAGATTTTTGAAGGTATCCTGCAATTTTCATTGCAACAAAAAATTTTCCTCGGAAGTTATTAATAATCAAAGTTTAATCCATATTTACCCTCCCGTGTCCCGATGTGGTGATTATGGCTAAAATGTTTGTTTCCTAATAAAATTATGTTAAATTTTTGTCTTAGGTACATATCATATGAAAACCTGTTTTTTTGCTACTATAAAGTATAATAATAAAAATAATTTGACTTTATAATTGCTTTTGAGAATGCCTAGGTATTTTTAGAAACAAAAAATTTTTGCAAGTTATAGGAAGGAGAATCATTTGAAAATTTAAATTTGATACATTTTTTATAGTTAATATCACTTTCGTCTTAGTGCTTACCCCGTTCTAATATTTTTCATATTCATTTTTGATTCTAAAAGATCCAAGTAGAAGTTTTTGAGATTTTTTGCCTTCGCGATTCGACAGTCGCTACTTTCTGATTTTTTTTTCTGACTTCTTGGCGAAATTTCGAAAAGCACTTATCATCCAATATAGAGCACACTTCACGCTACAAATATTGCAATATTTCGGAAAGTTCACCATAGCCGCCCAAAAAAAGTAAAACATCTGATCCATAATTATGGGAGGGGAGGTAGGGGAAATGAGGGTTGGGGAAGTGATAACAAATTAGAAGAGTGCAAGTAGGGTGAGCGCGGAAGGGGTAGTAGGGGAATTGATGGGAATTAAGGGAGGGGAAGTAGGGGGAATGTGGGTCGGCGTAGTATGGTGAAAGCGGGGAGAGGAATCTCGGAAATGAGGGAAACTAGGGGAAATGAGATTAGTAGGGGAAGTGAGGAAAAATGTGGAAAGACGTAGGGCAACTGATGAAAGAGGGAACTAGGTGAGGAAGAAGTTGGGGAAAGGAGGGGAAGCGAAAGTTGAAGTGCGGGGAGGGGATGAAGGGTAGTGTAGGGTGAGTACGGAAGGGAAAGTATGTGAAGGGGGAGGTTTGAACGATATAATTAACGTTTTAATAGGTTACGAAACGATTTTTTGCAGGCGCACGGCGCCTACTTTGACTAATTTTTTAAAATGTATGCAGTTAAATATTTTGGCAAGTGTTATCGAGATTATTAATATTTGACGTGTATTCTCAATAGAGTATAGGCAGAGCTTGTCACCCTATACAGAAAACTGAATATGGGGCTGGAACTCGATAGGGTTTGGGTGACATTGGCGAGAAGCACGAGTACGTGGCAAATCCCTTCTTTATCGTTGCGAAGTATTCTATTATATTTCCTTCGACTGCATCCGCTGGTGCATGATGCTTGAGCCCATGTGTTTGCATAAAGTAGTATCTTACGTAAAACGTAATTTACGTACAATATTCTTACATTTCAGTTACGAAAATCAAAACACACATTTTATATTAGAAATGTTAGTATTTAAATATTGGCAAACAATTAGGAAAACTTTAGGTAGGTTTTAAGAGTTTCCGCTGACAAGTGGTCAGATATGTGAGCATTCAAGTCCAATAATTTTCTTTTATGTGTGAAAATCAAGAACACGACAATAGCATGTCTCTGCAATATTATACGCTTGTCATTAGAGCAATGATTTCTTTAATTATAAGGTTTTATTAGGCCTGGTTTTTCCCGCAATGCCCTATGTCCACATTATTTTTACTTTAATCGTTATCAAAATAAATTCGATAAATATGAGTAAATGTCATCCAGTTATGTGTGCCTTCCATATTTTTTCACATTTATGGCGACATATATTTTTAAGAAGATGTCAAGATAATATTATCAATACACATTTAACTTCAGAATTAATTGAATATTCTAAAATAAGGTTTATTTTTTGTTTCTTATTATAATTACAAAATATTATATACTTCTTGAATGTTCCCGTATTCTTATATAATACGGTGAAAAAAAGGTTTTTCATTAATTTTATTTTGGTGGCGAGTTTATGAAAAAAGTATCAATAAAAAAATGAACTTCCCTGTCAAACAATCGACAGATAAGTTATTCTCTCGTACAAATATTCTTTCTAATAATGACATTCGTTTGGATAAAGTTGTTATTTGGTAAGAAAGAATCTATTTTAATTTAGTGAAGTTAGTTGTAAGAAGGAAAATATTAGATGTTCCCATTATTTTTAAAATTAAATATAGTTTTAAATAACATTGAAGTTACTTGTTTATTCAATTATATTATAAATAAAAATAAATATTAATATCAGTTTACATATATAAAGGCTCTAAACCCAGATATAATTATTATTCCGAAACACAGAATATTTCAAATTAGTTAAATAAAATATTCATCATTCAATTGAATAAAATTTTGTACATACACGCCTAATAATTCAACTTTTTGTCATTATTTTGACACTCATTGTGATTAATATGAGGAGAAAGAAATGTTTTATGTTGTTCTGTAATACTTTGTTTTCTCAAAATTGTTTAAAATTGAATAAATCTATTTTTTCAATTTTCACACTTTCAATAACTTGAGATTTTCATCATATCATCTTAGAATGCTTGGGCCGCATATGTTTTCATGTGTCTTGACGTTCTTCTACATTTCTGAAGCTACTTTAGGGGCAGTGATGAGGGGAGGTGGTGAAATTTCTGGATTTTTTCAAGATACTATGGAATTTGGAGATTTTTAACTCTTTAAATATCAATAAAAAATATTGTTTATTACAATTTCGATAAGATGTTCCACGTCCTTTTCATTGATTCTAAACATTTTTCGAAAGAATAAATATTTGACTATCAAAAATAAAGTGCAAATGTTTTTTTTTTGTGTTATGACCATTTTTCGGTTTCTTTTTTGGGCTTGAAAGAGATTTGAGCTTCTTTTATGTACGAACCTTAAGGTTAAAAAGTGTATCTACAAAGATTTGTTTATGAAAATAAACATGAAGCAGTTCGTTTGAGAATATCATACCATCTCTTTCGATGGTTTAAAACTTTTTCAATATGAGTCGAACCACATTTTGTTATTCAGTTCAGTCTTTTATTTTTATAATTTTGGTTACATTTTTTTGGATAAATTTTCAATATATGGATTTTAGGTAATTTTTTCCACAGAATCGAATGGTGCTATTATTTATTCATTATCTTGCACACCAACTGTTCAGTTTGTCGGATATGGTACTGCTATTTTATTAGTTTGGACAACCATTCCATTAGTTTACGATACTAATTGAATAGTCACTGAAACTAATGAAATTGTTATGCCAACCAATGAAACAGCAGTATCCACTAATAAAATAGCAGTATCATATCTTACAAACTAAAAAGTTGGCCCGATTAATTATTTTTTCAGTGAAAATATAGGCGTCCTTAAATTTTTATGTTATTAATTTTGAAAATGTTACATTTTCTAAAATTGTATAATTTTGAAAGATACTACTTGAAAATCGATCAATTTAGACGAATCTACTCTAAGTGTAAATTATAGTAACTTTAAATTAAAATTCAAATCTTTTCTGAAATAGTAATTTAGTACAGTATAGTAATAGTAATTTTTAGGGTTTTGTAGCCCCGGGCAGAAACCCTTTCGATCCTTTCGATCGGGTGTCCGGAAAATAAGGGAAGTTTGGGGAAATGAAGGGAGGGAAAGTACAGCGAATGAGGTGAGGGAAAATAGGAGGAATGGAAGAAATGAGGGGAGCGGAGTAGGGGAAATGAGAGGAATTAAGAAGAGGGTAAGTAGGTGAAGGAGGGGAAATAAGGATAAATGATGGAGGGGGAGAATGGTATATTAGGAAGTATTATGGAAAGTGAGGGGAAATAAGGTAGGTGAAGTAGGTAAAGTGAGTATAAGTGAGCGGAAGTAGGGGAAATTATTAGAAATTAGGATGAGTAGGGGAGGGAAGTGTGGTCCTGGGGAAGGGAAGTAGGGGAAGGGGATTGTTAGCGCGAGAAAGCGGTTGGGGTGGGGGGGGGAGATGTGAAGGAAGAAAATTTTGGTCAAGGAATGGCGAAGGGTGAGGTTTAAACGACTTAATCAACGTATTATTAGGCTATGGGAAACTTTTTTGTAGAAACAAGACGCCCACTTCAACTAATTTTTTTCTCTCTTACGAGTAAAAGCGGAAGTTCCTCAAAAAAGGGACATAACGGAAAATTCTTTCAAAAAAGGGAGGGGGTAAATTATGATTAATACATAATACTAGTTAATGCTTACGAATGGTGAAAAGCGTAGCGAATAAGGGCAGTGAACTGAAAATTTATTTGCGTATGGGATGTTACGAAAATGTTCATATATAATCCGTGCAAACTATGTTGTATGATAGAGGCAGATCAATTGAAGCTTCAAGGGATGGAAGTGTGTCGCGTGTCAAAAGGGGTCCTCATGAATTTTTCGAACGCATACAAAAGGAAGGGCAGCTAGAGCTGCCATATATATAGCTATAAGGGAAGCAGTGCTATTCTACATTAGTATGCGCGGAAGTGCTTCTTGCTCGATCGCAGGAGGCATTGTTGAGGAAGAATGTCCTCGTTGCCGTCATACTGTGCTAGACTAGACTGTCAGTAAGAAGGTTGCAGACCGAATCGGTGACAAATCGGATCATTGAGAATGAAGAAAAACGTTGGTTCTTCTTTAAGATTTCTGGAAACCGGCGACCCTTTCTGATCTCATGAATTAATATAGTTCTTCAATTCTCATGGTGCAAAATAGGCGATTGCCAACGAGTGCTTCGAGCCTCCGGCTCATACTGCAATCGTGTGAGTAGCAATAGCCTGTACGCGCGTGTATAACATGCTTTTATTTGCAATAATCATCCGAAAAAATTATTTTGCACTTTTTTCACTTTTTCACCAAATTTTTGATCCCGTGTATGGTGGCTTGTAGTCAAATTTGTGTATAATTTTTTTCTAATTTTTGTAGGGTGGTTTAATACTTCATGGAAGATTTCGTTTTTGTAGGAGGGAAACGATCCTACCAATTCGGTTCCAAATTCGGAAAAATAAATTGCATATTTTTTTATTATAATTTTGATTTTAACAGGTGCCGTTGGGCACTTGAAATTTCCCATGTAAATTTATGGAGGAAAAATCACTTTTTGTGATTTCTGGTATAACTTCTGTGAGTTTGAAATAATATTATGGAAAAATTATAGGATTTACCGAGGACTTTTCAACGAATACTTCTATGTATGTATCATATGGGTTTGCCACACCAAACATATCTCCACAGTGCATCGAAAAGTACCCATGAATCCAAAAATATCTTCAATCTGTTAAAATTACAATTTCGAAAAAACAAAAATATGCAATTTATTTTTTCGGATTTGAAAACGTATTAGAGGGGTTGTTTGACTCTATAATGAAAAAAGTAATTTGAGACCACCCTAGTGTGCATACAAATTTTATATCTCTTGAGTGTGCAGGAGCGTTCATTCCGTCGATTCGCAAAATTGATATATTTCAGAGTGCTCATGCGCCAAAATTATTCTTGCACACTCTTTTCCCTATTCCCCTCTTTTGTCCCTTTTTTTAGAAATTCTGTTTTCCCGTTGTTTCCAGGAATGTTCCCCTTTCTCCGTTATCCAGTTTTTCGCTTGAATGCGAACTGAACTAATAGAACCAAATAAGAAAATCCGTATCTATTTCGGTGGGAGTTAATTTTTTTTAATTAAGAAGTTTACTATTACCTTCTTGGTTCAGAATTATTCATCTCTTGTGGATAAAAAATTTACTATTTGCTTCAATTAAATTATTTTATTAAAATTGTTTTCAATTAAAAATTAATTTTTTTATCTGAAAATTCAATAATCGATTTTTGGCTGAAAATTAATCGTTTTTAGTTGAACATTTGACTATTAAATTTTTCAATCAAAATTAATATTTTTTCCTTTAAAATTTAACTATTTGGTTGAAAGTTAAACCATTTTGTTAAAAATTTATTTCATCAGTTCACAATTCAACTATTTTTTTGAAAATTCGTTTTCATTATTTTTATTTCAAAATTCAACTAGTTGGATGATAATGAACTTTTAAGTTGAAAATTCATATTTTCGGGTAAAAAATTCAACTGTTTTGTAGGATGTTCTTCTTTTCGGCTTAAAGTTCAACTGTTTTGTTGAAAATTAGTCTTTATGGGATGAAAATTCTATTATTTCAGGGGAAAATTAACTTTTCGGTCGAAAATTCATCTTTGTACGTTGGAAATTTAAATATTTTGTTGAAAATTGGTCCCTTCCGCTTGAAAGTTAAATTATTTGGTAGTATATGTGCAATTGTTGAGTTAATAATAATTAATTTGTTTCTGGAAAATTAATCTATTTGGTTGAAAAATCATCTTTGTAGGTTGAATATTAAATAATTCTGTTAAAAAGACACGTTTCTTCGAAAATTCAACTTCAACTATTTTTCAACTATTTTGCTGAAAATTCCTCTCTTTTACTTGAAAGTGCAACTATTTGGTTGTAAATGCAATTGTTTGGTTTAAGATTAATGATTTTTGTTGTTGAATATTCAACTATGTAATTAAAAAATCATCTGTGCAATATATTTTGACTTCAAATCTTAAGCGTTTCATAATTAATTCAATATGGTACCTTTACATTAACTTCATTCAAAAGAATTTAAGTCCCTATTTTCGTGAAAAATCACTCTATTTCCCCTGTTTTTAGAGTATATTGAGCTGTAAAGTCTGTTAGTGTGACGTCACGCGTTTCATATCCAGCTTTTTAAATGGAAACTAGACTAAAAATTGAGTATCAACCATGGAATGTAAAAGTATCTTCTTCCTTTCGGTAGGGATTTTTGAGCACAAATAAAAGGTAAAAGAGAGAGAAAACATTGGCAGTGAAAAGAGAGCATTGTGTGAATGTTTGAATTGAATCGTTCATGAAGACTATAGATTTTTTGTTGGTCGTATTGTGCTATACATAAACTGGTGCACGCTAGAGCACCGAAAATTCTGGGATTATATCTGGCGCGAGACCTGAAATAACAATAAAGCTATTCAGCGCGGCGGCATTTGACAGTAGGGTCGGAAACAATGAAACAATCAGCTCTTGGCTTTCCACTGAGGCCGGAAGTCAACAGTGCCGGACAATACCAGCAGCGTCTGACTACCGCTACTAATTAAGCAAGTTCGCCAACTTTGCGAGACTTAGCGACCTATCAAGTGCGAATTGCACTTGCTTTTATTCTCCGTCCTCAATCGAACTCAAACTGACTGGATTGTCCACTTCCTCTGCCCAGAAAACAAAGAATAAGTTGAAAATTCATTGATTATTAATTGTATGCATTTTAAGAAAATATTTCTCCTTGAATATTAAGAAAAATACTTTATACCTGCAATTAAAAAATGCAGAAAAGTTCAGACAATTTTAAAAAACAGTTTGCCATTTTCAATTATCTGCACTTTGTATCTCAGGTCTATTGTTAATTATCCTTCTTAATTCCTTCCGTCTATCAGGTTCCAAATTTATAATTTCAATTTTTGTTTTCATTTTGGGTCTTATGCCTAGAAAAGAAAGAGGACACAAGAATATAAAAATACTGAATATTTTTTAGACAAAACCTAAAAACAGATTGCTATTTCCAATTATCTGCCTTTCGTATCACAGGTTTTGAAAATAATTATTTTCCCAATTACCATGTTCATTTAAGTCAAACTTGCCGTCTCTCAGGTCTCTGAATGTATAACTTTACAATTTTCAATAGTTGCTTTGTGTCTTATACTGAAAGGAGAGGGGGGGGGGGGGATATGGAAACACTAAAAAGTTGTACTTAAAACTCAACCAGAGTGCCATTTTTTATGTGCATAGTTTTCCGTATTATACGATTAGATTTATAACATCGTAGTTTCGCTCTTTCGATAGCTCTGTAACTCATTACAAAGAAAGCAATAAATAAAAATCAGTATTCTAAGTGAATAACTTCAGTGCAATAATGTCTCAGGACTATAGGTGGATGTTAAAATAAGAATTTAATGTTACATATTCACGGCTGTTAGGCACTAATTGAAGACAACGCGCATTGAATATAAATGTTTAAAGATTGTTAATATATTTCAGACATATAGAGCAATAATTAATTTCATTCATATAAAGAATGCATATACAGGGTGTTTTTTTTAACTTGAGACAACGAAATATCTCAAGAAATACGCATCCTACGGAAAAAATGTCTGGAATAAAAACTTTTTATTTTCGAGGGGGAAAGAAGATTTGTTAAAATTTACGCCACCCCCAGCCCCACAGGAGGCAGGGGTGGGGGTAACTTTGTAATTTCAAATGGCAACCCCAATTTTTTGATCACAGATTCAGATTCTCCTTTACGAAATACGTAAGTTTTATTCGGAAAATTTGTTTCGGTTCGCGATAGATGGCGCTGAAATTGCGAAAAATGAAATTGTTGACACTACTTTTAGCTCTACCCA
Source organism: Andricus quercusramuli (assembly GCA_932178445.1). NCBI lineage: Eukaryota > Metazoa > Arthropoda > Insecta > Hymenoptera > Cynipidae > Andricus > Andricus quercusramuli. Next base: position 474,616 of record CAKNXH010000232.1, read on the forward strand.
GGAATAACGACGCGGACGTAGTAGTTGTCTATTCCCTTCGGGGTGCTTAATTTCGGTGAGTCCCCTTGCCTCTCACGATCCATCGGGGTGCTTGAACTTTTGGCAACGGGACAGTAAAAGTGATAAAACTGTCGAAAACCATTCCCGAATGCAGTTGGTTGACGACAGTCGATTTTGGATGTAGACATTACATATCATCGAGTCTCCACTGTCTACAATTCTCGACGTCATTCCGGCCGAGCGATAACCGCGTCTGTCCGTGCTTAATTTTTATTCATTAGGAAGGTTGATTGTGTTCATTTGATTGGGGTGTGTTGGTTGCTTTCGTTTGGGTTATTGTTGTTGGTCACGTTCGTTTGAGTTGGTTTGGGTGTCGTTGTATTTCCTCATTACCTTACTTCATTACTTTTACAATGGAAATTCTATCTCAGAAATAGAAGATTGAAATGATTCTCATTTATGGAGAAAGTGGCAGGAATATCAATGATGCTCTCAATGAATCGCGTGTATCAAGAAGTGCCCACAACTCGTGATAACATGATCGAGGGAATCAGGTCTGCTTGTGCACAAATATTACCAGACACAATTCGCAGTTGTGTGGAATCTTTCAAAGCTCGGATTAACAAGTGCATCGAAGTGCGAGGACACCATTTTGAGCACTTATTTTAAAATAATTAATCGAAATCAAGCATCCCTGTGGTGAGAGGCAAGGGGACTCACCGAAATTAAGCACCCCGAAGGGAATAGACAACTACTACGTCCGCGTCGTTATTCCTGGGTAGAGCTAAAAGTAGTGTCAACAATTTCATTTTTCGCAATTGCAGCGCCATCTATCGCGAATCGAAACAAATTTTCCGAATAAAACTTACGTATTTCGTAGAGGAGAATCTGAATCTGTGATAAAAAATTGGGATTGCCATTTGAAATTACAAAGTTACCCCCACCCCTGCCTCCTGTGGGGGTGGGGGTGGGGTAAATTTCAACAAATCTTTTTTCCCCCTCGAAAATAAAAAGTTTTTATTCCAGACATTTTTTCCGTAGGATGCGTATTTTATGAGATATTTTGTTGTCTCAAGTTAAAAAAAAAACACCCTGTACATATAAATTAAAGAAAAAGAAAAAACCTACGCAGAAAAATCTATCTTAGAGAATAAGTGGAATATACCAATGAACTTTTTCTAGAATAAATCACTGAAACGTCTGATGAATATTTAAATCTCCTTCATCTTTTAAGGACCCCAGAGCCACAAAACGGAAAACTAATATTAGTACTGAGGGTCGCAAAAAGCCAAGAACAATTTAGAGGGAGCTTTAATTAATTATGTATGGATGATTTTTTAAATTTTAGACCCCCTCTCCCAATGTTGTGAGGATTTGTCAGATTTTTATGATCCCCCACCTCCCCATCCTAGTTGAGATTTAAAAGATTTCCAATGATTTAAAAGGATTTTAACAGATTTTAAGGGATTTAAAGGTATTTTAAAAGACCATAAAGTATTTCAAAGAAATACAATTTTTTGCGGAATGTAACAATATTTCAAAAGGTTTTTAGGAATTTCATGGGATTCGCAGGAATTACAACAGTTTTGTGGTATTACAAAGAATTTTTAAGGATTTTAAATGAATTTCATTAGGATCGTTTAAATTGAAGCTCTTGGAATGCAGAAACATTAGATAAAAAAGAAGATATGTCATATTGTTAAATTTATCATAAAAAATGGCAATAATTAATCTGCAAAAATGTTTGATAAAAAATAGTCCTTTTTATATTTATGTCTACACCTAAGAAACTCTGATATGCGGCTTCGCTTGTTGATCTATCCTCGGACGGTTTGTTCTTTAAGGTTTTCCTATCTAACGTCTGCATATGGAAATGACTTAGTGGGGGATTACATGTATTATATTGATACTGAATGATGAAATCGTTGAAGATTTTTGAAGGAAGTCCCTATATTCAAATTTTATTTTTAACCTCAAAAAATTTTAGTGAGTTATTTGATTTTTATAAAACTTGCAGAAACATATTGGAAAGGCGTTATTTAGAAATATAGATAAGGATATACAATACATAGGACCCCTAAACAAATGTAAAAAAATGGTTTTTTGTCCAAATGTCTAATTATACACATTTTGTAGTTTCAAGTGTGAAGATCAATAAGTCGAAAGAAAGTTCGTTTAACACCCCTTTAAGACTCAAGTAAGGAAATTGACATTAAAAAGAAAACCGAAACAACAAGATATTTTTTGATTAAACTATCTACAACCATTTTTGCTGACCAGAAATAATGACTTTCATGGTGTATCAAATAGTGATCGAAAATACGCCGCATTAAAGGATGTTCATTTTAAAAACAACTAATCTATCTGAGTTTAAACTAAACAGTTTTTCTTTAGAAGGACGTGCTGTAAAAAAACTTGTGTGAAGCAGAAAAATCTGACTGTCTTTTCGATAGAGCGAAAAATTCGATTACTCGGTTGTTAGGAAATGATGATTTCCTTGCTTCAATCTTTAATTGATGTTAATCAACCCTCACAATAAATTCAAACACTTTCTATGCTAGTATACATATGTTCCCCGCGTTCATTCTGAATTGAGTTTCATCCCCAATAGTATAATAAAAAATCTCCAGTCGTTTTAATTGTTGGGAAATGTTGATATCCTTCCTTAAATCTGTAGGTAAAGTTAAAACAACCCTTAAAACAAATTCAAACTCTTTCCTGCTAGGATATGTTTCCTAAGTTCCTTGTGAATTCATTTTCGACACTAATAGTACAATCCAAAAATCTACGGTGAGTTTCCTTTTTAGGAAATGTCCATTTCCTTACTTGAATATTTAAGGGATGTTAAAACAAACCTCAGACCTTAAAATTAAGATTATATATCGTGATTGCGGTTGTCAGGGAATTTCGTCTCCCTTGTTTTAGTCATTCAGGGCAATTAGAATAACGAATGACGTGGTGTTCGAATTCCACCGGAGCTAGAGAGAATTTTTTTCACAATTTAAGTATCAATATTTTATGAAAGTATTGAAACGACCAGTAGAGAAAAAAAATTTAACATCATAATTAATTAATAGTAATAAGTAATAATTATTACGTATTACCCTGGTCAAGAAAATTAACATCAAAAAAATTTAATTCAAACCTATCTGTTTAAGTGCTATAATCTTGCAAGTATAATGAATTACATCGACATTCTACTTGTAAGGATAGTGAAGAAAATTATCTCGTCTCTTCGTAGGTTAGTGGTCAAGAGCAT
>CAKNXH010000233.1:0-23642 GCA_932178445.1 Andricus quercusramuli
GAGCTTCCTCATTTTTTTATAAAATTTTTTAAATAATCTGGATCGAGAAACTCGCTCAGCGCTTAAGATCTGGTAAAAGGATTGTCCAAACGTGTGGGTGGACGGAAATATCAAAAGTCAAAACATTAATTTTTCAAAATTATAGGCTTGTAGATAATGACGGGACGGAACTGTTTCTATTTTCGGTTTTTTGATCGGATGATTATTTTTAATAATAAGCCTAAAAAACAAAAAAAAATGTTTCCCCAAATTCAATTAGTTTTTAAGAAATAAATCGTGGTAAGTTAAGCAAATATCATTGAAACTGTTTCAAACTTGATATACGGACGAAATATACCCTAGCGATGCTTAAAAACAAAATGTTGAAAATCGCCTATTGTTTATTAATATTTAATTGCAAACTGAGACAGATCGGTAACCCCATTTTTTCAGATTCGCCGACAAAAAGTATCGAGGGCATGAGGCAACGATAGCTCCGTGAGTACTGAGCACCATCAGGCAGCGGGCTAGCCGTTTGGCTTTCCAGAACTCAATTTTCAATTGTTTTTTAATGGTTACTATAGAGGCCTTGATTATGATACAAATGAATTCTGCCTAAATTAAAATTATTGAAGCATCCGCCGAAAAATAATATTTTGAAAATTACATGTATGCAGTGAAAAAATTAACTACTGTTATTCATTAAATTATATAGTCGTCCTAGAGATCGGTTCACTTTAGTGTATGTGATATATTTGTGTTAGAAATAATGATTACGATGACAGTATTTCATTATTTGCCGAAAAATAATATTTAAAAAATTACGTTCACGTATTAAAAGTTTAACTACCGTTATTTATTAAATTATTCTCGTCATAGAGACCGTTTCTCTTCAGCTTATGTGATATATTTGTGTTAGAAATAATAATAATAATAAATTTATTTAATTAAGTAACCTTATAAATCATAGTTTGTCATTTTGATACTCCTTGGGAAGGTGAAGGGTGTCATTTAAGCAGATAAACATTAAAAAAACATTGAAAATTGAGTTCTGGAAAGCCAAACGGCTAGCCCGCTGCCTGATGGTGCTCAGTACTTACGGAGCTATCGTTGACGGCGCCTCATGCTTTATTGTAAAATGCATATTTCCGCCAATTTTCAATGAATCGATCTAAAAATTCCCACAAATCTTCCTTTAATATCAAGGAACGAATGTTTGGAAGTTGTATCAACTCTAAAGTTCCCTCGATACTTTTTGTTGGCGAATCTGAAAAAACGGGATTACCGATGCGTCTCAATTTGCAATTAAATATTAATAAAGAATAGGCGATTTTCAACTTTATGTTTGTTTTTTAAGCATCGCTAGGGTATATTCTGTTCGTATATCAAGTTTTAAACAGTTTCAATGATATTTGCCTAACTTACAACGATTTATTTCTTTAAAACTAATTGAATTTGGGAACACATTTTTTTTGGTTTATTAGGCTTATTATTAAAAATAATCATCCGATCAAACAACGAAAAATTGAAAAAAGTTCCGTCCCGTCATTATCTACAAGCTCATACTTTTGACAAATTAATTTTTTGACTTTTGATATTTCCGTTCACCCAGATGTTTGGACAGTACTTTTACCCGATCTCAAGCGCTGAGCGCGTTTCTCGATCCAGACCCTCCTATTTTCATAGTAACTTGAAATTAAAAGCATTGTGAACTTATCACTTACGGGGTGGCCGCTGGACCGAAAACCAAGAAAATACCCGGAATTTTTCGACACCGGGGAAAACCGACAAATGACACTGAATTTATTTCTTCACAGGGAATTTTACAAATTCTTAGAAGAACAATTAATGAAATCACTTGAAATATCACAAATGTCATATCACATGATATAATTCAATTTAAAAAAGGTTCGATTTCAACTTTTTTTTTGAATATTAAGTTCAGTTGTTAACTGTTTCAATTACTGTATCATTCAGTTTACAACGCTCTATTCTAAAATCTTTTACTTTACAATTTTTCCATGTTATGTCTTCATTTTTTAACGTAAATTTTTAATTGAAAGAATTTAAAAATTCAGTTTTGAAGGCTTAAAGAATAAAAAATTGAAAGCGTTTGAAATTTAACGATGTTTATGAAAATGTTTCAAGTTGATCAAAAGTAAATATAAATTATTCAATGATTTTTTAAATTGAACTTTAGTTCGAGTGTTAAAAATTGTACAATAATTATATCACAATAAGATTCTAAGTCTATTCAAAATTGAACAATTTACAAATTTTAACGATGAAAATTCAACTTTTTTATACGAAAGCCATAACAATTAGGCAAATTGAAATGTCTGATTGAAACTTTATAAATTTTTTTCAATGTGAAAACTTAAAATTAATATATTCATAATTACACACTTTTATTCAATTTAGAATCCTATCCAAATATTGTCTCAGTCTAAAATATTCCATTTTTAACCCATTCAGTTAGACATTTTTTAATCACAAAAATTTCAAAATGAGCAACTATAAATCAAATATTCAAAACTAAACAAGTTGAAACTGAATTGTTTGAAACAGGAAGCCTTGAATGGTAAAAATTTAAACTTTTAACATTACAATTTTTATTGTAATGTTAAATAACAATTGAAAATTATCAAATTGAAACGACCAAAATCAAAATAAATTTTGGTATTTAATTTTTTTCCCCAATTGCAAGAGGAACTTTTTAGGTTTAACATTTTTATTCAGTGGAAGAATGGGAAGTATTGTATTTTCAACATTTTTATCAAGCTTGAAATGAGGAAATTTTAGTTTTTAAGTTTTGTTAAATTGTCAGTACATTTTATATTCTTATGGGTTTTATTGTGTTAGAAGGGATACAATTTTTAATAAATTGGAAGAGGCTGTTTTTTCTTTTCGAGATTTTTATTGTGTTTAAGGAAAGATTTTTTAATATTTTTCTGAATGGGAGGAGGCTAATTTAACAAATATATTTTTATTGAGTATGAGGGGAGGAAATTTTGATTTTCAATTTCTTCTGAATTGAAAGAGGGACATTTTGTTATTTTTATTTTAGCTTTTTTCCTTATGCAAAAGGTACTTTGAGGTCTCTACAAATCAAAGTGGGTGAAATTTAAGTGATTACTAGTTAAATTTTACAGATTCGAGATATTTTTTAATTTATTAGTAAAAAACATCTAACTGCTTGATACAAAAGTAACTCAATTCAGTCAGAACTGTACCTAATAATTAAAAAGAAGTTATTGAAATTCAAAACGTAGAAAATAGAAAGGTTTATAATAATACGACGCGATGCTGTGACATTATTGACTCTGACACAATAAGAAGCTCATATTGCGAAATCGTAAACATGATGTAGCCTGTTTCCAATTTAAAAACATTACCTTCTGATTGTTTGAAGGAAGATAAGAAAAATAAGAACTTTTTACAATCTTAAAATTATAGTGGATTACTATGCTTTTTTAATTAATTATGCACATTCAGGGTCCTCTTGTGCTACTTCCTAAAAGAGTTCTATCTTTAATTTAGAAAATTTTCGGTTGTATATTTTCCTTATTTTCCATAGAAAATTGAAATTATTTTGCGAACTTTGGAAAAATCATTCATCTTCAATCAGTTTCAACTTGAACAAGTATGAAATTGAGTGCCCGAAAAATGTTATTTTAACTGTATAGCTTTTTTCTTTATGCAAAAGATACTTTGAAGTCTCCCTAAATCAAATTGGTAAAATTCAACTAATTACTAGTAGAATTTTACAGAATCGAGATATTTCCTAATTTTATTGTGAAAAGCATTTTATCGCTTGATACAAAAATAAATCAATTTACTTAAGACTATACATAATGATTAAAAAGAGGTTATTAAAATGAAAAACATGAAAAATAGAAAAGTTTAACAAAACGACGCGATGAAGTGACATCATGCACTCTACTGACAAAATAAGAAGGCCATATTGTGAAATTGTAAACGTGATGTAGGCTGCCTCCAATGAGCTTCAAATTAATTATACACATTCAGGGTCTTCAAGCGCTACTTTTCAACAAACTTTGTAAAAATGAGTCGCCTTGAATAAGAATGAACTTAAGTTTTCAAAAAAGTTTATTTTCAGTCATTCCTTTTTTTTTACGCAAAAGATACTTTACTGTCTCTCTAAACAAAAATTATTGAAACTTAACTAGTTACTAGTGAAATTTTACAAATATTTGATTTTCGAAAGGTGTGCCACCAGAGACCAGTAAAAACTATTAATTCGATTAGTCAAGATATTTCCTAATTCAATGATGGAAAACAATTTATTGCTTAGTAAAAATACATAAACTTATTTAGGAATGTATATAATAATTTAGAAAAAGTTATAAGCATGACAAACATGAAAAATAGATAAGTTTCATGAAACAACGCGATTTTGTAACAATTTTAATTTCAACTCTATTGAAACAATAAGAAGGCCATATTGAGAAATTGTTAACGCGACCTAGCCTGTTTCTAGCATCAAATTATCGTCATCTGATTGTTTGCACAAATTTAAGGAAAATGAGAATTTTTAAATTTTTTCACAATTATACATTTTTTCTAGTTTTTCATAAAAAATTCCAATTATACAAGGAAGCGTGGATTTATGAAAAATATATTGCATAAAAAGCTGTGAATAAATAATGGTATGAAAAATTAATTTAAAAAAATGGTCAAAAATCAATTCTGGTCATTAGGTATTTTCATTCCTAAAAATTGTTATAACCTATGAAGCAAGAGAGTTTATGGAGAATAGACCATGTATTAATGGTAGGAATAGGTTTCGCAACATTTTTAGGAAAAATCATGACACAGGTTGGCCTGGATGATTTCTTATTAACAGATGAAATGTCTGGACGCCTTTTCCTCTTAAAAATAGTAATTTTTTAACAACATTTCACGGACAGAAGTTTTCATTTGATCAAAAGATTTCTTTTTGCTTTTAAGAGGCCTAACCTCGATACAGATAACTTGAAAGTTTTTAATTTTTCTGACAAATAAATTTTGCGGTATAACTGTGCGAATATGACCACTTTGTTGAATAAATACCATTTGTTTGCAACGCTCTAAATTGCAAACGGTTCATACGAAAGAAAAACTGCAGGTAGCAAAAAAGTGTTATCCTTGTTCGGAGATACTAAAAATGATTTTGAAAACCATTTTTTTATATGAATAATGAATTGTTAACCAAAATCTTTAGCCAAAAACTGACTTTTTTCCTTTATTTTCCGAACAACAAAAAAATAACAAGTTTTCAACAAAATATTCAAGTTTCCTACCAAAGAGAGGTAATGTTGACTAAAATTATGAATCTTCAACAGCGACAAAAATGGATTTTTGACAAAGAAATTCAACTTTCAAAGAAGTAGTTGAATTTTCAACTAAACAAGAGAAATTTAGACCGAAAGGTCCAGCATAGGGTGTCAGAACGGTTTTGAATTTGGATGTATAATTCTATGATGGAAATGAAGAAAATCGTATTTAACAATTTTATCAAAAATTTTCTTCTTGATTTGTTACAATCATTCGAAGGTTACCTGCTTATTCTCGAAAAGTGACAGAATTTTTTCAAACTGCTGCATTTTCCGAACCCCACAAATTCATGTCCAAGTTTACATATCTAGAAAAGTCGAAAAATAATTTTTTTTTTAGAATTTTACTGTGTGAATAAAGTCTCTGATTTTTGGGCTCTTTCAAAATACCAACACCGATTGTTGGGCTCCAACCCTTAACGTTAAAAAGCAACCCCTGGATACCACCCACATGTGACTGTAAAAAAGTAATATTTTTCTAAAATTTTTCTTTGTAAATTAAGTTTCTGATATTTGTAACTCGGAATTTTATAAGGTGAATAGAGTCTCTGATATTTGGGCTCCTTGAGAGTTCAAATTCAAAATTTATAGATAGGCGTTGATTTTTATAGATGTAGAAGTGGTTTGTGCGAGAAAAATTCAAGCACTTGTGAGTCCAGGAAAATCCCAACACTACTTTCTAAGCTTGAAATGAGCCCAAAATTCCGATGCACTTTGTTTTTTGCATATTTTATATTTAACAAGAGGGTGGTTTCTTGGCGCATTGAGGGTGGTTTTCTGAATTTTTGTTCGTGAATTCGAGAGCCCAAAATTGAGGTGTACTATGTTTCTGCCGAGTTTGAGTTTTTACATAGCGGGTAGTTTCATCTTCGCTAGGGGTATTTTTTAGTAATCAGTTGTTGGCGCGTTCAAGAGCCCAAAAAAGCCCAAAATTCTGTCGTGTTTGTTTTTCAATTTTTTTTTTAATTTTATGCACGTGTACGTGACGGATCTAGCATTCTTATTTTTGTCAAAATTCTCATTCCACGGGTAAACATTTTTTATCACTCCGGATTCAAGTCATATTTACTCGTGTCCTTGCTTTAGGTACATATAAAGAGTACGCTGTTTAAAATGTTTGTCTTTCTATAACACTAGATACTACAAAATGTAAGCGTAAGATAAAATTGCAAACACGGTATCAAAATATTTTCTGGAATTTTCCAACACATTTTTTACGGCGCATGATCCGCTTTTGATTTTCTGTATCCAAAAACTTTTTAGGTACAATTCACTAGATTTGGCGTTAAATGAAATGCAAGATTTCGAAAAGATGATTTTGCTGGAAAAACCTGGGAGTTTGAATATATATATATTAGGGTGACCAGAAAAAAACACTTTTGATTTTCTTAGGAGTGAAGGGCAAATAACGGTAGTTTATGCGATTGTAGAAGCCATATATTTTTTTTTATTTTAAACAATATTTAGAGGTGGCCCATCGCCTTCGAAGTTCTTATGTAATTAACATGGGTAAACTCAACTTTTTTTTCATTCAAGATTTTAACCACAAAGTTATCCGCTTTTTAATTTGAACTTTCAATATGTTGTTCTTGAGTTTCTCAGAATCCAAATAAAAACATTCTTTTAATTAAAAATTCATAAAAAGCATTAATTACGGTTGCTTGAAAAGTGTCATTTTCACTGTTTTCTACTGTTTTCAAAGACCAATAACGGCTCTTATAATAGATACCTTACATTGAAATTTTAAGAATATTTTCTTGGAAGGTTCAAGATCACATTTTCTGAAAAAGCAGATTAGGAAAAGAATAAATAAGCGTGCAATAATGAAAACAAATCTGAGTAAATTTTTTAAATTTGACAGGTCTACGACTTAAGCTGTTTAATTTTTGGGGCGGAGCGCTCATCAGCTCAGCCATAAAGGTCCATCACAGTGGGTCTTGACACCATGAACTCATAAAGCAGCCACATTCTCAGCAAGTTTCTTTTAGTCATATTTCCCTTTTTCAGAAAAGTGGATAATAATAATTCATGGGACTCTAACTAATCCTGTTATAAAGTCACATCGATGAAAAGAGCTGGGGTTGCACTTTTACGATCGACTCTTCACTTACCGAAATTGTCAGCTTTTGCAATGACAACTTTCGAAGACGATGGGCCACCTCTAAATATTGTTTGAAATTGAAGAAAAAAAAATCTGGCTTCTACAATTGCATAAACTACCATTATTTGCCCTTCACTCCTGAGAAAACCGAAAGTGTTTTTTTCTGGTCACCCTAATATATATATATAATTAAAAACACAGTTAAACAACCACCGCAGGGTACCACTAAGAGCAACTGCCATCTTGAAAAAATGTCAATGGCCCCCAGTAGAACCGCGGCAAAACACACCCATGGCCACGTCTCACATCCGTGAGATGGGTGGTCACAGGGCACGACGAAATCACAACGACAGGCCGGCGAAACCCTCGTGTGTCTTGAGGACACGAAGCGACCCAAGGATGACAGCTTTCTGCATCCATCTCGCAAGAGCCTTGGCATATTTTTGGCACGCGGGTATGGCTTTAAGGTTACGAACCAGCGATAATTTCACACCTCCGAGAGCACCTATCACAAGAACAATCACTCGTACCGAATATTTTGGGTACAGTCGAAGCAGCTCTCTTTTAAGGTCTTGATATCTCTCCTCTTTTTCTTTCTCCTTTGCAGTGATGTTGTATTCGGATGGAGCCGAGAATTCGATCACGAATATAGTTCGTTTCTCGAAGTCTTGGAGAACAATGTCAGGCCTCGAGTGCGCAACGGAGACTGCTGCCCGAAAATCGTAGTTCCAGAAAATCTGGCACTTCTCGTTTCGGACAATTGACTCTATATCCCTTGGAGCGTTCGGCAGGGCAGGGTCGCGACCAACACCGTAAGAGCGACAAAGGTGGTAATAAAGTACTCTTAGGGCCGCATTATGTCTATAGATATACGTTGTTCCTGCGTGGGTCGGACACCCCGATAGTATATGTTCTAGGTACTCAGCGTGTGCATGACACGCTCTGCACCTATCACTGGGAACTTCTTGACATAAAATGCGGGCGCGGTATGCTAAGGTGGAGATTACACCGTCCTGGCATGCGAAAATAAAGCCCTCTGTACCTGAATTGAGCCCTGATGATTTGAGGAAAGCAAAAGTTTGCTCCTTCGACAAGGACTGTTTTTCTACATTTCTGTGAAAGTTTCCGTGCATTTGCTTGTCGAGTAGCTCTTGGTGAAATTTTCCAACCTCTGCTTTCTTTACTTCGGCTTTTAGACGTGAAGCATCTAGATGGAGTAATGCACTTTCCTCACTTCTGATGTTAAAATTCAGGCCAAGGGCCTCGGCAGCTTGCTCCGCGGCTTTGTAAAGGAACGCCCCTTCGCCAATCATCTCGTGGTTTCTGACCATCTTTAGGAGAGGATCTCTGCCATTCGCAACGATGTAAGCTGTACTCAAAACAATTCGGTTATGAAGACACTGGAGATTCAGAAGTCCGCGTCCGCCTTGCTGGCGTGAAATGTATAATCGCGGAACTGACGAATTGATATGCAAGCTTTTATGCATATGCATGATCTTACGCGTGGTGACATCAAGGGCCTTAAGCTCGTTCTTCGTCCATTGAACCACCCCAAACGAGTAGAGTAGAACCGGGACGGCAAGCATGTTAGTCGCAGATACCTTGTTCAACGCCGACAGATTGGAAGACCAAATCTGTCGAAGAAGATGCTTGTATCTGCTTCGGAGAGACTCCTTCACTGATGTTACGTCCTGAATGCGGCTTTGAGGCACGCCCAGGTATGTATAGGTCTCTCCAGTGTTAAGATGTCTAATAACACTTATATCCACAAGCTCAGGGTCCTTGGGAACGCCAGTAATCTTTCCTTTCTTCAAATGAATTTTGGCACACTTGTCCAAACCAAAGTCCATCCCAATCTCTCCTGTGTAGTTCTTGACGATATTTAAAGCAGTTTGAAGTCTGCTTTTACCAGCGGCATAGATCTTCAGGTCATCCATATAGAATACATGAGTGACCTTATGCTCACGCTGATTAGTGTCGCCACAGAGGTATCCAGGAGAATTTCGTAGTGCAAGAGATAGAGGCAAAAGTGTGATGCAAAAAAGCAAAGGGCTCATACTATCCCCTTGAAAGACGCCCCTCTGGAAGGTGACGTTGTTCGTCGTCAGACGATAATTCCTAGATGAGATGGTAAATCTAGTTTTCCAAAGAGGCATCAATCTCTCTATGCATCTCACTATGTGTGGATGTACCTTCAAGCTTTCCAACAGACAGATGATAAGTCTATGAGAGGTTGAATCAAAAGCTTTCCGGTAGTCAATCCAGGCCATTGACAGGACGCGCTGATGGACTGTAGCGTCTTTACAGACACACCTGTCAATCAGCAGGTTCTCTCGACAGCCTGCTACACCTTTTTTCGAGCCACGTTGTTCGTACATCTCTCGCCATACAGGCTCAATTCGTCGAACAATCCTGTTGTTTAGGATAGCTGTAAAAATCTTATACAGTGTGTTCAAACAAGTTATTGGCCTGTAATTCTCTGGTTTGGACAAGTCGCCTTTTTTCGGTAGGAGTATAGTGCGTCCTAACACTAGCCACTGCGGAATGGGCATCTCCGACTTTAAATATGAGGTGAATATGCGGGCCAAATGTTGGTGTGTAGAAGTAAACTTCTTCCACCAAAAGTTCTTGATACAATCTGGTCCAGCACCGGAAAAGTTCTTCGTGCCTCTAAGTGCTTTTTTCACCTCTTCGGCAGTGACTGATGGGCACTCCTCCTCAGATTTTATGAGGCTGTCGCAAAACTCCTTGAAGCGGATGATATTGTCAGTATCTTCCTTCAACTCTAGTGTTTTCGGGATCTTGTACACCTCTCTCCAAAAAGTCTCTACCTCCTTGGGCTTGGGAGGATTTTTTACAAAAACAGGGGGATCACTGAAGAGGCGCGATGGGTCAGCGAGAAACTGTTGATTCTCTCTGATCCATCTCTCCCTCTTCTGTATCCTCCTCCTTGCGTCAGATAACAGCCTTATTTTGTCAACAATATGTTGCTTGATTGTCAGCAGCTTTGACTTGTTTAGTGTGTGATTCAAGGTCCTTAGTTCTTGGGCGAACTTTCGAACCCTTTCCGTGAACGGTCTACCAGATGTTATGTAGTCAATCACACATTGAACACGGGACGCATTCTGTCTTGCCCATCCAATTTTCTTGTTCAGTTGATGCAAGCGTCTTCTTGTCTTTTGATCCATCGTCGGTTTGAGCCTTCGATTTGAATCAGCCAAAGCTCTCGCAGCACCATAAACTGAGCAATTGATGGTCCAGAGGTCGGACTCTTGCGAGATATCTCCACAAAGGGAGGCATCCATTTCAGCCAGATCTTGGGGCTTAAGAGGAACTTGCATGTTGATGTTCCTCCTTGTACTGAAATTGCCATCATCTTCAAGAAGGTGCCTACTTTCTGCGGTTGGTCTTAATGTCGTTTCATCTTCGTCTGCAGCTTGTTCAAGCAGCGGTTGAGGAAGCGCTCCGCGTACATATCCATTTTTGCGGAGGTAGTCGGCTTGATTTCGCAAAGACTGATGCGAAACGTGTTGAAGCTCTGGGTGTTTCTGGCACCACAGAGTATGCATACGCGCCATAAAGCCTCCACGAACAGGGATAATACTGGCATCGTAGCAGTCTAACACATCATTCTTAAGTTGATCCGTCCACTCAATGTGGGCGTTTCGCCGGTTCGTCGTTGTGTTTCCATCTAAATTATTTTCAGCACCCCGAACTCTAGGATGATCGGCATTGTTTGCCGATCCATTGTCGGGTGCTCTGCGCGTTCGATCGTTTTGAACCGCATCTACAACATTTTGGTGGTTTTTTGGTTTCATTGTTGTTCCCACGAGCAGCTAGGGAAAGGGTTCGTCCATCCTTGTAGAGCCCCGCGTGCAAGGATAAGGCTATTACTCTGAGACATCGCCCGATATCCCAGGGTCACCGTTAAAGACACCTCACCCAGGTGCCATGCAGCTTTCGGCACGGTTCGCACACCTTCGCTTAGGGGTTATTCCTTCGGGACCATCCCTGAACAATTGTCCGCGACTGCTTATTAATTATTGTACCCATATTCAGCAGAAACCCTTGGTACGGGGACCCTCTATCCGCAACCCGAGGACGCGTTCGGTGGCTTTGTCATAAGCCCTTCGGTTCTATTCCAAGGGAATCGAAACCGAAATATATATATATATATATATATATATATATGTATGTATGTATTAAATTATTCAATAAAATAACTTCAACATAGGTGGATTCGACGTTATCTAAACTTCAAATGTTTGTTATTGTCACAATTAGTTGTCTTCCGACAAAAATTATTACAAACGAATACACTTATATCGCAGTTTTGAATAAAGTAAATCTTTCTTTTTAGCATTATTTTCTTTTCAACTGAAGAATAATATCGTAACACAATAGACTTCCATTCAACATCATACTTATCATTATTTTCAAAAATCTTGTTGAAAAATTCACAGTAGGAACTTATTTTACTTATAAGGCTCTTTTTTTTGGCAAAATCACTCTTTCATTATCTTAAGAATTATATTTCGCCAAGAGAAAGACCCTCTAAGTTGAAAAAGGCCAAAAACAGTAGTTTTATTCATAAGAATTGATACACATAATTCTATTATTATTGCAGGTTGTAAAATGGCAATCTTTTGGGTAATATTATTATATATTATTCATAAGATGAGAAAAGTGACTCTGCAGATAAGAAAAATTTGGTATGTGTAAAAATGTGAATTTTTTCATACTAATTGATGATAACAATCACAAGTGATTTTCAAGGCAATTTCTTGTGTCAAGATATTATTCTTGACAGGAAAAGAAATGATTCACAGAGAAAGTGGTCTATTATAAAAAGATTGAGTAAATTTTTCTGTTAGGATTTTCTATAAAAATGTATAACTATAAAATTTTTGTGGTTTGGTTTCCGGTTGTGATTATTTATTAAACACATAACCTAACGATGCAATCAGTATATGGATGCATTAAACAGCGAAAATGCAGCAGATGCCAGTTTTATTCATCAATTTGTTCATGTCAATTAATGAAATAAAAAAATGCAATCTATAGTGAAGATTTCTATACATCGAGAGAGAATCTACTAAAGTCGGCGTAAAAAGTACGCGACCCTCACCTTGATCGCTTGCAACAGCTGTAAAAAAATGTTCACTAATTACAGGCCGTTTTCCACAAACATATCATCTTGGGAAGAAATAATGATAGGCAGTTGTTTTATGGCTTAAGAAGTGCAGTTTTGTAACGCGATTGAAGTACAATTCGAAAAAAATGAAATCAGATCAATATTTCGCGAAATAAACCTTTACGCATATTTCAGGATTTAATGAGAGTAGCCACCATATAAAAAGTGTTAGAAAAAAAGTATCCATTTCACAACAATAGGGACAACAGCAGGAAGGGGTACCGACGTCCCTACCTGTTTCCCTCTCAGCTATTAACCTGCGAGTGAGCCAGTATCCCCTTACTGCTGATGTCCCTATTGTTGCGAAATGCATATTTTTCTCAACCCTTTTTATACGGAGGCTACTCTCATTGAATCCCAAAATATGCGTAAAGGTTTATTTCGCGAAATATTGATCTAATTTCATTTTTTCAAATTGTATCTAAATCGCTTTACAAAACTGCGCATCTCAAGCCATAAAACAACTTCCTATCATAATTTCTTTCCAAGATGATATGTTTGTGAAAAACGGTCTGTAAATAGTGAACAATTTCATATTTTGAAATTTGAAGAAAAAATTTTTAGAACAACAATATACATATCTTCCAATTCGGCAGATCTTAGACTTTTACGTTTACCTGGCCAGAATTTTCTGCGATTTTTTCTTAACGAGTTGCAAGCGATTGAAGCGAGGTTCGCGTACTTTTGACGCCAACTTTATTTCTATTTTTTTTTTGAAGAAACAAATTTACGATACCTTTATTTACGATAAATTTAAATCTCTGATTAAATCATTTAGTGCAATTTGGTCGAACAAATCTTGATGTGCTAGAAATATTCTGCTGCTGGATTCGGATTTAGTGCAAAAATACGTAAGAGGAATCCTTTAGATCTTAGTGGGGGAACGAAAATCAAATTTTTGTAGGCCTGTGAAAGAGATGAAAGTCGGGGTCCCTCACAATTTTGATTGCAACTCGTCGACCTTCAACTGTTCCCAAAAAGTGGTCGACTTTAGAAAAAATCAGAAAAAAATTCAGTTATTCTTTCCACATTCTTCAATGCAATACATTTTTCAACATTCTGAAATATTCAATAATTTACTTTTTGGGAGGATTTATTCACGAATGCCTCATCTGGAGAAAGAATGGAGATAGGAAGCCATTTAATGGCTCTGAATGTGCAGTTTTGTAATGCGAGTGTAGTGCAATAATTAAATTTATGATAAAATCATTGTTGCGCAAGAAATATCATCTTGAGTATTTCTGATTTTAATCAGTCTTTGCATGTGGACTGCACGGCGGGACAATTTGTAGAAGAAAGTACCCTGCTGATGAGAATAGTAACTCTGTTGTCGCATCTATCCAGGGAGTCGGCTTGCTTCTGTCGGAAATTCTAAAGCTTCAAGAAATAGTAAAATAGTAACCATACTTATCTTAGAAAGTAACCGGAAAGTAACAATAATGTAGCAAAAAAGTAACCAAAAAGAAAGATTTTTACAAAAAAAAAAAACAAAGTTTCCACCAAAAGACCGATTTTTATAAAACAGTTGAATTGTTCACCCAGTAATTATGAATTTAATTTTAAACTTAATTTGTTAATTTTATTTCAAGATCAAACTGAAATAATTCAATTCCAAAATGAAAAAATTAATGTTCAACCAAACAGATGGATTTTCAACTACAACTATAGAATTTTCAATTGGAATAGGTTAAATCTTCAGTTGAAAAAATTACTTTCGACAAATAAAAACTAACTTTAGGAAAAAATAGTTACATTTTCAAACAAAGTGATGAATTTTTAAATGAAATTGTGAATATTTAACTGGAATACTTGAATTTTAATTCAGAAAGATGAATTTTTAAGTAAAATCATGAATCTTGAATAGAATAATTGCATTTTTGACCAAAAAAGACCAATTTTTCATTTAAAAAGATAATTTTTCATCCGAAAATTAAATAATTCAATGTTTAGTCAAAAAATGAATATTCAAGCAAAGAGATACATTTTTAACCAAAACTATATAATATTCTACTGGAATAATAGTTACATTTTCATTAAAAAAAAAACAATTCTCAACCGAAAATCATCCAAAGAAAAAACAAGTTTTCAATGAAACAGCTCATTTTTCAACCATAGAAATTAATTTTTAATGAAAAAGACTAATCTTCAACAACAAAAAATTGTAACAAAAGAATTAAACTTTAAACCAAATCATTTTATTTCCAACTAAAATGATAAATATTTAACTGGAATACTTGAATTTTGAACTGGAAAGAATCATTTTTAAACAAGAAGTTTTCACAAAAATTATGAATCTGCAACAGAAAAATTTATGTTTAAGAAAGTAGTTCAACTTTCAACAAAATGGACGAATTTTTATGACTAGAAAAGATGAATCGTTAACGAAAACTGTAATAGTTGATGCGATAACCAAAAAAGATTTTCATTTAATATAAAAAACAGAATTCATTTAAACAATACGATTTTTCAACAAAATAGGTTATTTTTCAATTGAGTTTTTAAGTCGAGTTATTAAGCCAAAAAGACCAATTTTTACAAAACAATTGAATTTTCAACCAGAAAATATGGAATTTCGACAAAAAAGTTATATGTCAACCAAATAGTTGAATTTTCTACGAAACAGGCGAATCTTCAACCGAAAAAGACAAATTTTCAACAAAATAAGTACATTTCTAGCAAAAGGATGAATTTTCAAACAAAATTATGTATTTTAAAACAAAAAGGTGATTCTCAATCAAGAAGATTAATTTCCTACAAAAAAAAACGAATTTTAAACTAAAATGTCAACAAAAAAGATTTACATTTCAATTTAAAAACTAGCAATTTTAGCTAAATAACGATTTTATCAGGACTCATAATAATTCAATTGATAGCCATTTTCATAGATTTTACATACGAACTAATAATTATTTTATTAGTTTCCCCTATTTTTCCTGACTCTAAAATGCTAAATTTAACTGAAAAAATTTTAATTTTCACATTTTTCACAAGTTTCCAAATAATACCATTAATGAATTAATTCATTTCGCTATTTTGGGCAAAAATTTAGCCAAAAGTAACCTTTTCATAAAACAAGTAACTTTTCAGCAGCCGCGGATCAAAGAAGTAACTGAGTTACTAAAAAGTAACCCGTTCCGAGCCCTAAACTATTTTCATCGAAAGGGTACTTTTTTCTACCACTTGTCCCGCTGCGCTGTGCCGCCTACGGGCCAACACTGATTATATTCAGAAATATTCAACATGATATTTCTTGCGTAACAATGACGTTAACATAAGTTTGATTATTGCACTGCACTAGCATTACGAAATTGCACATTTGGAGGATTCGCATTCATTTTTGAAATAACCTTATAAGAGCGAGTAACAATGTTCACGGAGTTTTTCTATTAGGGATGGCCAAGTCGATTCCGATTCCTTCGAAGAATCGATTCTTGGCGTCGATTCTTCGATTCTTCGGAATCGATTCTTTGTTTTAGGGAATCGATTCTTCGACGGAATCGCCATCGATTCCGATCACACAGTTAAGAGAAAATAAATTTTCGTTTTCCTAAAGAAAAAAACCTAATTAATGAAAGTTTATAAATTTTCTTCAAAAAACATCAAGACATGAATTGAAATTTATATTTGTTGCTTTGGTTTCAATTCTTACAATAAACCTCTCCAAAAACCCTTTGAAACTTTAATTTACGCGGGCTTTTTGAGAAGGGAGGAGTGGGAGAATACTAGAATGGGAATCGAAGAATCGATTCCTACCTTCGATTCTTCGATTCCTCGGAATCGACGCATCCGGCGGAATCGACGAATCGAAGAATCGATTCTCACTGAGTGTTACCCATCCCTATTTTCTATGTCGTATTTTTTTACGTAAATTGATACAATGTTGGGTAATGAGGTGAAATACTATAATTTCACAAGATTTTTTCTTAAGCTTCGCGGTGGTTAGTGCATTAGAATCATTCTTGTGCAGAAATAAGACGAGATTCCAATTTAGAAATATAATTGTAGTTATAATCAATGCAAATATATATTAGGATAAGTATCTATATCTAATTAGTTACTTTTAATTAATAATTCTAGTATGTGTGATAGTAAAACTTTCAAGAGGAACATAATTTCATTTCACATTTCATAATTGAACACACACAAATTTTTGTGGGAATATTCAGAGGCGCGTCACTAAAGCTTTATTCAGAAACCATTTCTAAATTTTTCTAAACTGTAAGAAAGTTCCAGCAACGGTAACTGCATAAAGCTTCAGCCACATGTTTGAGAAAATCTTGTTACAGTTTAAGAGTTTTCAGTTACTGTAACTGAAAATTTCGAGGGGTTAAAAAATTTATTCCGTTTATTAATTTTAATATAAAATATGTAGTCTATATTTATCCTGCGAATTTAAATAGCAAGAAAATATAAATGAAGTTAATACAAAAGACTTCTTATGTATCTATGTTATGATAGTAGGTAACACTCATTGTATCAAAAATATTATCAAAACCCATCGTTTATGATAAGAAGCTTTTTTCACATTTGATTTGTTGAGTATATCATATACAGATGTATACGTAGTTATTCACATATAAACTTCGCTCGATCATAGTCTTCCTATAATTATATATTTTTAAGACAAAAACGTCGAGTTATCGAAAATTCGAATTATCGGACGTATACGAAAATACAAAGCAGAATGTAGGCAAAGGCTAAGACATATCAGGATTTCGAACTACTAAATGAGTGCATGTTTGATATTAATAAGATTATTCCTCGTAAGAAAAATTGGTTGGCCCAGAAAAGAGCCGATTGTGAAAAACGTAATAATCAGGATCGAAAGTTACTCTTTGGATGCAGCCTTACTAGCTGGAGCTTTGCTTGCTCGAATGATTTCAAAATTCGGGTAATATTTTGCTGCTTCAATCTGGTTTTATTGTTACAGGAATCCTTAATCTTGTCAAGTTGGTTTCATCTTTGGATTCATCTTTCTCTTCTGATTCTGTCGACTATTGAGCCTCTTCCATACACTAAAAAATTCAAGGTTGAAGTGGCTTAAAATAAATATAAGAAAGTACCAGACTGCTGAATAAAAAAGGGCTAATCCGTTTGCAGAATATCAGTAGGTGGTAGTATAATTGATAGACATCTTTATTGAAATTAAAAACGATTAGAATTTTCATAAATTCAAAAAATTCTTAACAGAAAACTTACATTCTCTAAAATATCATCATCAGTAAAATCTTCTGCGATGAGTAACTGGTTGTTGACGTTGACAAAATCTTCAAAATCTACATTTTCCAAGCCAATTCTGGACGGAACATGAGACCAATCTTCACAGAAGTCTTCTCCAACGTTGCTCATTGTAGTATGCGGTCACATTTTCCCAAGATTTGTTCAATTAAAAAGTCGCTTCCCGCAGATCAATATCGCGATCTTTCTTGCCTTCGTCCATGAAGTCGAGTACTCTTCTAACAATTCTTCTCCTGTAATTGACTTTAAGATTTTTTATGATACCCTGATCCATTGGCTGCAATTTGGAAGTCGTGTTGGCAGGCAAGTGAACAATTTTTACAGCCTTCAACGCTTGAGTTTATACTTTTGGGTGAGCTGGACAATTGTTGACAAGATAAGAACCTTTCTTTTTTCTTGATGAAATACTTCATCAGTTGTTTGAAGCCAAGACTCGTAAATTGAACTTGTCATCCATGCTTTCCCAATATTCTCATAAGTCACTGGTAAGGACTTGACTCCTGCAAAACAACGTGATTTTTTTGCTTTGCCAATAACGAGAAGTTTGAGTTTCTCTGTTCCAGACATGCTGGAACCAACCATGACAGTGATCCTCTCCTTGCTTTTTTTCCTTAATGACATTTATCATTTTTGAATGCCAATGTCTGATCAGGGAAGCACTTAAAACAAGTGCCAGTTTTATCAACATTAATCATAAAAAACGATTTGGAAACATCTGAATCCAAATCAATTCTACATAAAACAAGTTTGCTTCCCTTAAAAGAAAGAGTACATCATACCAAATTTGCCTTGCACACTACCTCCAAAAAGCTATTGAAACTTCACCTTTTCCTATCAAACACTCTCTGATTTGACATTTGTTCTGCATTGGACCGCATATCATTTGACCAATCCCAACGGATTAGAGATTTTTGTACTCAAAAATAAAAAAAATAAAATTTGACAAATTACTTCCAGTAAGGCACGCACCATTAACTAACACAGCAAAAAACATCTCTGACCATCCCCTCAGCAATGAAATGATTTCAGCCTTATCTTAAGGACATAATTTTGCAGTAGCTCTCTCCAAAATCCCGAAAGAAGAAATCATCAGTAATTTGGAATCCACTATACAATATACCCTTCCACCCGAAAAAGCCAATGACATATATATGTGGTGTAAGACGGCCAACATCTTACGCCAAGCCCAAATTTCCTCCTTAAACTTGAAAAAGCAAGAAAAAACAGCTATTAAAGAACTCAGTCAGAATAAAGACATCATAATATTACCCGCAGACGAAGGCAACACAACAGTTGTAATGAATCAAGAAGACTATAACAACAAAATCACGGACCTTCTAACTGACGATACATATAAAAATATTTAAAAAGACCCCACAAAAACAATAGTCGGCAAAACAAAAAACGCTTCCAAAAGATTCAAAAATTGATAGCGAAACAATATCTTAATTAATTCCTACTAATCCCATCTATAAACATTTTACGGACTTCCGAAAATCCACAAAAACAACATTCAACTCAGACCGATCGTCACCACAATAAACTCACTAACGTACAACCCAGCACGCTTTCTTGCCAAAAAGTGAATCCTTTCACATAAAACTCTATCACACATAAAAGTACCACTCTCTGATACAATCGATATTATTAAATCCTTCGCAAACTTCCCCTCCAATCTCACACCTTTGATGAAACACTGTCTCACTAATACCTACTTCTCTTCCAGTAACCAATTCTACGAACAAACCTCATGAGCAGCAATGAGATCTCCAATCTCACCTGTCATAGCCACATCTTTATGGAAAATCTAGAAACTAAAATATTTATGAAGTCCAACTTTAAAACGGATTTTCGGTATCGTTTCGTTGACGACACTTTTGTCATCTGGATACATGGACTAGTTGAACTACACAAGTTCTTCGATTTTATCAATCAATTACACCCTAATAATCACTTCACCGTGGAAATTGAAAAAAAAAACAGAAAATTACCTTTCTTGGACGTACTAGCTTACAAAAAATCTGATAACACATTAGGACATGAAGTTTACAGAAAACCCACCCATACAAACAGATACCTACATGCTTCCTCCTACCACCACCCATGTCAAAAGCAATCGCTCATCAACACCCTTGTATACAGAGCTGTCTCCATTACAGATAAAGACAACTTACAAAAAAAACTACAAAATCTTAAACAAATCCTGATACAAAACGATTACACAAACAAACAAACTGATAAAGCAATAAGAAAACACACACAAAAAACAAATCAACACAACCTACTTAAGAAAGAGAAAGAAAAACGACCACCATCCTACCCTACATTCAAGGTATCACAGAACAAATAGGAAGAATTCTCAGCAAACAAAACATCCAAACCATACCCCTTATTGTGGTGGCAAAGTCTACATTGGAGAAACGGAGAGGGCGGTGAGCCATCATGTAAAGAAACATGAGAATAAAGTCAGGCTGAAACATTCCACGCAATCAGTACTAGCTGAGCATCATATCGAAACAGGACATAGCATTTTACTTGACAAAACAACTGTCATCGCAAAAACGTAAAATATTTTCTCAAGAAAACATAGAGAAGCAATCAAAATCTTAAAACACCCTAATAACATCAACAGGGACAATGGATATAATACCAATCCGATTAGACTTTCCATCCTCCCGGATTTTTGAGAAAAGACTTGATTGGCGAATCAAGTTCAACTAGTCCCCACCATAGGGCGCTCTGGCCAATCACAGGCATCGTAGAGAATACATATAAAAGAACGACAAAGCCTGAAACTTTAGTTCCTGGTCAGCCCGGAAGAAGTGAACTGCAATCTTCACGAAACGTCGACAGGATTCACAGTTTCGCACACGATTGAAATCCGAAAAAGTTTTGAATTTTTATTTTATTATAATGAATCATCGTGAAAGCATTAAATCTAACAATAAGGATGTCATAATCCGTATGCGTTTCCAGTCAGCCAGGTAACACTTCCGAACAATACACTAACGAACGACACGCAATCTACTTCTGACACTGAAGCACTCTTACCATTCGAAAATTTGTGCACACTTCAATTTCTGTTCTTAAAATTGTCTAACCGCCTAACACTTGCTTTGAATTATTTATGTCCCAAGTCTCTTGCAAATTGTTCGGCTTCCAGTCGCACTATTGGCCCTAAAATAGGAACATTTTCGTCCTGAGCACGTCGTTTCCAATTCACAGTACACTCTTCCAGGTTTGGAAAAGAAGAAAGCTTCATTCGTTTTCGATCAGGTTGAAGTGAAGAGCTTTCAGCTACAGAAATAATTCCATCTTTCTTCTTTATAATCGTAGACAAAGTGTTTGGTGAAATCTCGAATGCTGCTGCAATGTTTTTTTTCTTCATACCTTTTTCGACTTCTCGAATCACTTCAACTTTATCACTTCAACTCAAAGTGGTACATTTCCTTATATCCATGATTAAATAGGTAAACGTGCAACTTGGAAGATTCGACTCAACTGACCTCAAGGGCCTCAGAGGGCAGTCCCATGAAGGATATGGAGGTAGATTAGTAGAATAGTGGAAAAATTTGGCCAATTAGTATATTGCGCAAACTCGAACAATCACATCATTGGTCCAAACTATTCCGCTATTCTGCTAAGCTACCTCCATAGGACTGCACCCTCAGTTTTCATCAGGATCGCATGACTCATGAACACCTGTCCTTAATGAATTCTGTGAATTTCTAAATTTTGGGAATGTGCATCTGTAGAATGCATAAGTGGGCGGACGTTTATCAATCAGGTGAAAAATTTCCTTCCTAAAATTTGTAAGTACATTTCCTACGGAAAAAATGTCTGGAATAAAAACTTTTTATTTTCGATGGGAAAAAAAGATTTAATAAAATTTACCCCACCCCCACAGGAGGCAGGAATGGGGGTAACTTTGTAATTTCAAATGGCAACCCCAATTTTTTATCACAGATTCAGATTCTCCTTTACGAAATGCGTAAGTTTTATTCGGAAAATTTGTTTCGATTCGCGATAGATGGCGCTGCAATTGCGAAAAAGTGAAATTGTTGACACTACTTTTAGCTCTACCCAGGAATAACGACGCGGACGTAGTAGTTGTCTATTCCCTTCGGGGTGCTTAATTTCGGTGAGTCCCCTTGCCTCTCACCATCCATCGGGGTCCTTGAACTTTTGGCAACGGGACAGTAAAAGTGATAAAACTGTCGAAAACCATTCCCGAATCCAGTTGGTTGACGACAGTCGATTTTGGATGTAGACATTACATATCATCGAGTCTCCACTGTCTACAATCCTCGACGTCATTCCCGCCGAGCGATAACCGCGTCTGTCCGTGCTTAACGTTTATTCATTAGGGAGGTTGATTGTGTTCATTTGATTTGGGTGTGTTGGTTGCTTTCGTTTGGGTTATTGTTGTTGGTCACGTTCGTTTGAGTTGGTTTGGGTGTCGTTGTATTTTCTCATTACCTTACTTCATTACTTTTACAATGGAAATTCTATCTCAGCAACAGAAGATTGAAATGATTCTCATTTATGGAGAGAATGGCAGGAATATCAATGATGCTCTCACGCTTTATGCTCAACGCTTTATGCTCAACGCTTTCCAGAAAGTGTTCCTTCACGCGCTTCTTTTTACCGGGTTGTCCGAAACTTCATCACTGACGGAAGTGTACAACCGAAAAAAAGGAAGCGTCAAGTAACAGTTACTGGAGTTGATAATAAAATTGCAATTTTAGCTGCAGTCACTGATGACCCTCATATTAGTACTCGAAAACTAAGCCGCGATTCCGGAATGTCTCTATCCACTGTTTGGAAGGTATTAAAACGTAATAATTATCATCCATATCATATTTCACTACATCAGGAACTTCATGGAAATGATTTTCAGAACCGAGTGACATTTTGTCAATGGGCGGTTCAGCAAATACAAGGAAACCCGAATTTCTTTTTTCTAGTACTCTTCACAGACGAGTCGTCTTTCACAAACCATGGTAACGTTAATCGGCACAACATACATTATTGGAGTGTAGAAAATCCCCATTGGTTGCGTGAAGTTGAGCATCAGCGTCCATGGTCCGTGAACGTTTGGTGTGGAATAATTGGAGATCAACTTATGGGTCCGTATTTTATTGACGGAAATTCGAACGGTGAAAAATATCGTGACTTTTTAGAAAATCAACTTCCAATATTGCTGGAAGACCTAAGCTTGGAAGTGCGACACAACATGTGGTTTCAAGATGACGGTTGTCCAGCACATTATGCGGCAATCGCGAGGGAAGTACTCAATCGCGAATTCAATAGACGATGGATCGGTAGAGGAGGTCCAGTAAATTGACCTGCCAGATCGCCAGATCTTACGGCGCCGGATTTCTATTTGTGGGGTTATCTCAAGAATCGCGTGTATCAAGAAGTGCCCACAACTCGTGATAACATGATCGAGCGAATCAGGTCTGCCTGTGCACAAATATCACCAGACACAATGGTGGCAAGGGGTGGCAACGGGACTCACCGAAATCAAGTACCCCGATGGATGGTGAGAGGCAAGGGGACTTACCGAAATTAAGCACCCCGAAGGGAATAAACAACTACTACGTCCGCGTCGTTATTCCTGGGTAAAGCTAAAAGAAGTGTCAACAATTTCGTTTTTCGCAATTGCAGCGTCATCTATCGCGAATCGAAACAAATTTTCCGAATAAAACTTACGTATTTCGTGAAAGTGAATCTGAATCTGTGATAAAAAAATTGGGGTTGCCATTTGAAATTACAAAGTTACCCCCACCCC
>CAKNXH010000233.1:28642-45411 GCA_932178445.1 Andricus quercusramuli
CAGTCTGTTTGGTCCGCGGGGCCTATTTTATTTCAGCCCTACCCTCTGTTTCCAGCGAGCATTCCCCTATCCGCCACCCGGGGACGCATTGTGGAACTGAAATGGTTAATGTGTGATATCCGGGAGAAAAAAAATTGTTCGATATGATCAAAAATTAAAATGAAAGATAAAAAGGAGTACTAAACAATGGCGTTAGCAGTTTTTAAGGAAAAATTGCTGATCGTGTTATATTGCCTCGAATATGTCTCAAAATAGCCATTTCTGCACATTCAGGTTAGGATATCTCAAAAACCTGACGTATGGGGAAAGTTTTGATAAAGGATTAGGTTTTAGGATACCAAAATCCTTCGGGGTCACATAGTCCGGTCTTTGGGTTTAAATTTTGACGGCCTGTGTTACAATTTCAAAAATTGAGTGTAATTTAATCTGAAAGTTAATTTTATTTGATGAGAAAAATAGGATTTGGTGATAGGAAAATTAGTTTTGATTTTTGTTCAGGAAAAAGGATTAAAATTGTATCAGTGGAGAATTTAAAATGAAAAATAAAACCATGGAGCTGTTCATTGTGATACTTTAAAGATCCAAAAGATGGGAGTCTAGCTATTAGCGCTTTGTTCTTTATACAAAAGATCTCCACGCTACTTTTCTATAATCATGAGTCTAATTTACTGACTCCAATTTTCTAGAAAATTGACTTTTCATTTTGAAAAAGGTAGAGCTCAATTTCTACTTTTCTTTCTAGGTTTCTGTAAGGTACTTAGTTTTTCATTTGGTAGGTGTTTGACTTTCGTTCTATTTGTTTTACAATACTTGTATTATTTTCCATCTGAATAATTATAAAATTTTGATTCAGAATATGGTCATCAAACGTTTTGCTCATTCTTATTTTGGAAATAGTTCAAATAACTTTGTATCTATAATTGATAACAGCTGTACAGAACATAATATATTTTTCAATTTGCTTGTGAAAAGATCAAATAAAGGACAGCAAATGCACGTGTTTCAAAATTTGACATATTGTCTCCTTCAGACTTAAACTTTACATGTTGAGCATGCTGATCGTAGTGTTCTCTATTTGTCTTTTGTTCACTAATATGTTCTATGAATAATTAATTTGGAAATTATAATGCTTGAATATTTAAAAGAGTACACGCAGAACAAAATTCTGTCAAACTTACAGGATTTTCAGTTAAAATAGGGACAGCATACAGTTTCTGTAAAGATTACTGAATTTCCTGCAGAGTTTACAGAATTTTCAGTTATTTGATGAATTTACGGATATTTTTTGTGATATTTACTAAATTTTTCTATCAAATTGAGAACTTTAAATTGTAAAATTGAATCAAAAAGTCTGTAAATTTTACAGCAAGTATCCGTAAATTTGTAAAATTACTGAAAATTCAGTGAACTCTGCATGGAATTCGGTAAGCATTACAGAAAAACAATGCTGTACCTATTTTAACTGAAAGTCCTGTAACTTTAGCAGACTATATTTTCTTCGTGTAATATTAGTCAAAACGTTTGTGAAAACTTTTGATTTCTATAACCAGAAATAAGAAATATAATGATCCTCGGAAAAAGGCTGGTTCCAAAACAGAAATACATATCGAAGTCTCCATTCCATATGAGTCTATGTGCTGGAAGCGCCGTGTATGAGGCTGTGCGCTGTGTATAAGAATAGGGAACAGTCTCATACAGAGCGCTGTTAGCACATAGACTCATATTGAATCCGTTTGTTATCTAGTGATTCAAAGTTAATTTATCAGGTAATTATTATAACTAAACATAATGAGTTGCTCTTAATTATATATGTATTTTTTCATTTTTCAGTAGATTGACTACATTAAATACTAAATTAATAACAAGACATCGGGCACGGTGAAATGTGTTCATTTTTTTTATGTAATACTTAAGGTCTTTTAATTAAAAATTCCACAGAAATTTGAAAATCTAAAAAAA
This sequence comes from Andricus quercusramuli, assembly GCA_932178445.1. NCBI lineage: Eukaryota > Metazoa > Arthropoda > Insecta > Hymenoptera > Cynipidae > Andricus > Andricus quercusramuli. The sequence continues at coordinate 30,602 of CAKNXH010000233.1, forward strand.
AATGTGGAACATTTTAACTGCGATTTTAGACTTTTCATGCTTTGTCTATTATAATTTTCACGTTTCCATTTTCTAGTATTTCTGAAACTTCGTGAAGGCCTGAATAATAATGATTATCGATTTTTAATGTTTCCTTCTTCTAACCTTCTGAACTGAAAATCTTGTGGGTCAAGTTTTTTACATTATGACGCAAAACGATTTGAATCGTAGTAAGGAAAGCGTCTCTACGTTGTCATGCTAACCAATATGGAGGCCGTCGGACGAGACGCGGCTCGAACGTATTTTGTACCTCCAAGTGGCGGGACCATAGTTTGTTGGATGATGCCTAACACCGACGGGGTCTCAGGGGACGTGATATTACGTAAGAAAGCAGTACAAAGATACGGTCTTCTTCACGTTATTGGGGATTTAAACATTCCATGCGACACTGTCGGCCCTAACGCGAACTATCCAATATGGCCGCCGATGGCATATGAAATACTTGTAAAACATTACGAAAAGCAGCAAAAACATAGCGTTTAACTATAATAATGGTCCAACTGAATAAATAAGTGCTGTAATAAGTAGTTCTGATGAGCAAAATATTTCCGACCTGCTGATTATTTCCTTTAACAATGGAATTTCCACGTGAATATTGAAAATCAACAAGTTTCGGAGGTTGTTGCGTCAGTGGCTGTGACTCAAAAGAGAATTATAACCTCTTTCTACAAAAAGCATTAAATATTTACTTAAATAATTTAATTATTCTAACAATTTTGCAAGAAGACAATACTTACCGATTACAGGAGAATAATACGGAGACTATCTGTTTACAAGTGTGACTAGTTCCAGCCTTGCACGTATAATTGACCTGCCGGATGCAAGAACCAGCTCGACGCTCGAAAACGCGTAAAAGTATTGTCTGATCGTCTCGAAGAAAGAAAATTTTCAAAATAGAAAAATCAATTTTTTGAAAATGCAGTATTGTAGAGAATAAGGAAATGAAACTCCTTCCTCTTAGAATACACTTGAAGGTCAATGTAGTCAAGGTCGTTGAAATTTGTGCAACTTATCTTGTACTTGTGGAAGGCACCTTCAACGTTGAGATTGCCCAGAAAACCAGTAAATTGAAAAAAAACTTCCAAGCGCTTTTTAAATAATTGACCTTGATGTGAGCTTCTGTAGGTTTAAATGAAAGATTTCACAATACCAATTTTCACGTACGATTCCCCGTTCTTTACGAGCCCGCAGTCTAAAATAGGGATTTCTATTTTAAAAAATCGTCTTGACCTTTAAATGACCTTGGAAATTGACCTGAAGGTCGTGGCAGACAAGGTGGTGAAGGTAGTTCACATTTCCGATCGTTTTTGTACATTTGAGCTTGTTTTTTGACCTCTTCAAGGGGTATCCATTTCAAAAAATCATCTAGACCTTGAAATGACCTTGAAAATTGTTTTTTTCGCGTAACTCTCGTGTTTTTCAAAATGAATATTGAAAGTGGAATGCGTTTTAAATCAAGACCTACTAAAAGTAATGCTTTCTGCTGTGTTTTTGGCTGTAAATAGAGAGGCCCGCCGAGATCCTACTGTAAGATTTCACAAATTTCCTTTAGAAGGAGAAAATTTTGTGGATATTCCCAGTGAAAAAAACTAATTCGGGAGGATTGCGGTGAATTAACATGTGTGAATTCGGGTGGAGTTCCGAAAAGCGCTTACCTCCGATTAATTTGAAACTCCGTATTCCTATGTATTTTGACGTGCTGATAACGAATATGATAGTGAAAATACCCGCAAATTTTATTTTCAAGGTCAAAACCCCAAAAAACCATGAAAATTTCATGTTTTTCCGTTTATTTCAGTAAATAATACAAATTTACAAAAAAGCTTTAAACAAAAGTTTTAGATCTTTTGAAAATACATATTTTATGTTTCATATGTTTTTACCCTACGACTGACCGTTTTAGAGAAAAGAAGGGAAATGTCGGTACGAAGTGTAGAATTGCTTAGGTCACACACGGCACCCACTCCAACGTGTCATGGGGGGCGGGAAGGCACCCCTATGACTGGCCACATAAATAACTCAGGTTACACACGACCCCCTTTCCAACGTGTCATGGGGGGCGGGAAGTCACCCCTATGACTGGCCACAGAAATAACTTAGGTCACACACGACCCCCTTTCCAACGTCTCATGGGGAGCGGAAAAACACCCCTGTGACTGGTCACAGGAATGATTTTGGTCACACACGGAAAAAAAAGTTCATTAAACTTTCTTGAAGTATTACAAGAGTCGGGGATGAGAGCGAACCTTGAACAAATTTTCTATATTCTGTATAACTTTCAGGATTTAATATAGAACTAACCTAGAATAACTCTGCAAGAATTCTGTAAACTTTATATTGAACTCCGATTTGAAAAAGTTTAATAAAATATATAGAGAAATTCATGAAAGAATGCTGAAAACTTTCGTAGAAATCACAATTGAGGTATTGAAAGTTTGTAATCACATAATTATAAGGATTAAATACCTCAATTCAGTCAAATGTATAGAAAAATTCTTCAAAAAATGTTGAAAAATCTTATCGAAATTCGATTCGAAGTATTGAGTGTTTGTGAACTACTTCAATATAAGATCTATAGACTTCAGTTCTTTAAAATGTAGCTGCGCAGTCGCTACTGTGCGCAGGCAGCGACTTTTCCGCATCGCTCCCGCGTGAAAAAAAAGAATTCAAGTCTTAGAGAACATTAGCACGCGTTGAAAATTAAAATATTAAGTTTGCCAATAACCGACACATCTCTAAATGGTAAATCCACTACCCGGGTGCACCGGAACGTACACCAGGTCGTTCAAGACGTCATCTACGAGAACTTTTTTAGAATCTAAATTGTATCAATAGCCAAAATAACTACCAATGGTGAGTCGACGATCAGGATGCACCGGAACGTGCACCAGGTCGTTTGGCACGTATTCTACAAGAACTGCTTAAAAATTCAAATTGTGTCAACATCCAAAATAATTAAGTGTTGAGTCGACGATCCAGGTGCACCGAGTCGCGCACCAGGTAGTTCAGCACGTATTCTACGAGAACTTTTTAGAAATTTGAATTGTTCCAACCACCAAATTAACTAACGTCGACTCACCATTGGTAGTTATTTTGGTAGATAAACCTCAAGATTTCTAAAGAAATCATCAAGTCAAGCTCCCTTCGATCGTTTCTTTATATTAAGAAAATATGAGAGAAAACAAAGTTTTCATATTTTTGTTTCGGTCTTACGATCCATTCAGAAAAAATTGAAAAACTAAATCGAGTCAAAACTCCTTTTTATTGACGTTTTGGCCCCATCTGTGGGCCTTCATCGATACAAATATCTTAAAGAATAATCAGAGTCAATCATAAATATACGTCGAAGCGAATGACAACATTTTAAAATGTTGTGAAGTCAGATATCATTCTGAAGATTTAAAAATCATCATGAAGTTTGTAAAAAAAGTATTGGGAAACTATAAAGTCCAAGGAGCTTTCACAATATGTTAAAAAAGGTTCATATTTTGTAATTGAAATGCTGTGAAACAGCTAACAAACTGATGTTTTTTCACAAACTTCATAGTGACTTTTTAAACTTCAGAATGATCTGACTTTAGAAAATTTAAAAATGTTGTCATTCGCTTCGACGTATATTTATGATTGAGTTCGATTATTCTCTAAGATGTTTCTTTCTGATGAAGGCCCACAGATGAGGCCGGAACGTCAATAAAAAGGAATTTTGACTCGATTTCTTTTTTTAATTTTTTCTAAATGTATCGTAAGACCGAAATAAAAATATGAAAACTTTGTTTTCTCTCATATTTTCTTAATGGTAGTTAGTTTGGCTATTGACACAATTTAGATTCTAAAATAGTTCTCGTAGATGACGTCTCGAACGACCTTGTGCACGTTCCGGTGCACCCGGGTAGTGGACTTGCCATTTAGAGATGTGTCGGTTATTGGAAAACTTAAGATTTTAATTTTCAACGTTAAAAATTGAAATAGATTCAAATTTTCACATGTCATATCTTATTTAATCGATTCAAAAAATATAGAATTGGGAATTCAACTTTTAAAATTATTTGCAATGCAAGCCTTCAATTTCATATAACTTATATAAACTTATTCTATATAGCTATATAACATCTTATTAATCTTAAACCTACTAGAATTTATAACCAAAAAAGAATTTGCGATTAAAAATTTGTTCGAAATTTAAAGTTTCCAAAATTTAAAAAATGGTAAAGATCCCGAAATTTGTAATTACCTAAATTTTAAACTAAATTTTCGAAATATGATATTCTTGAAATTACTGACATTATAAATATAAAACTCCAGAAATTTCAAATTTCCGAAATCATTAACCTAGAATTTTCTAATCACAAAAATTTGTCAAACAGCCCTTCACAGCTGTAGCTTATATTTTAGATTTTTTTTTATACTACAAGTTATGTTAGCTGCGAGGTTTTCTCAGGAGCTCCGAATGCGTAGGTAGGGGGTTCGAGCCCACAGCGAATAATAATTTTAATAGCGTGCGATTATTTGTGTAGTGATTGTTTGTGTAATAGTAAATAATTATGTACTTAAATATGTGAACAAATATTAAAGCATAATGATAATAATAATGATAATAAAAAAGATTTTTTTTAGGCTAAAAATCGGCCATGATTTTATAGAACTGCTCTTTATAGTTTGGAGTCTTCTCCGATGTAGACTGTATATTAGCTGGACTTTTAGATTTTCTAGAACTATTCTACGTTTTTCGCATTTTAGAGAACTCTGTATTAAATTTTGTAGAATAGTTCGATGCAATGTAAAACCAAGAAGATTTTAACTTTTAATAAACTACCCGTCGTATCCTCTACTATAGGACTAGTTCTATAAAATTTAATGAAATTTTTTTTTCCGTGCACTCGACCCCCTTTCCAACGTGTCATGGGGGGCGGGAAGTCACCCCTGTGACTGGTCACAGGAATAATTTGGGTCACACACGACCCCCTTTCCAACGTTTAATGGGGGGCGGGAAAGCATCCCTATGACTGGCCACATAAATAACTCAAGTTACACACGACCCCCTTTCCAACGTGTCATGGGGGGCGGGAAGGCACCCCTATGACTGGCCACAGAAATAACTCAGGTCACACACGAGCCCCTTTCCAACGTCTCACGGGGGGCTGAAAATCACCCCTGTGACTGGTCACAGGAATAATTTGGGTCACACACGACCCCCTTTCCAACGTATCATGGGGGGCGGTAAGGCACCCCTATGACTGGCCACAGAAATAATTCAGGTCACACATGACCCCCTTTCCAACGTGTCATGAGGGGTGGGAAGGCACCCCTATGACTGGCCATAGAAATAATTAAGGTCACACACGACCCCCTTTCAACGTGTCATGGGGGGCGGGAAGGCACCCCTGTGACTGGCCACAGAAATAACTTAGGTCACACACGACCCCCTTTCCAACGTCTCATGGGGGGCGGAAAAACACCCCTGTGACTGGTCACAGGAATAATTTGGGTCACACACGACCCCCTTTCCAACGTGTCATGGGGGGGGGCGGGAAGGCACCCCTATGACTGGCCACAGAAATAATTTAGGTCACAGATGACCCCCTTTCCCACGTGTCATGGTGGGGGCGGGAAGGCAACCCTTTGATTGGTCACAGAAATAACGCAGGACGCATACCACGAACTTACGGTTAGCACTTGGATGGATGACCGTTCGGGAATACTGCGTGCTGTTGGCCCGTCGTGGGTGTGGTGAACCTACACTTGTAGTTATTTACTACAAAAAACTATTCACCTAGAAACACTACCCGAATCAGGTAGTGTCACGCCTACCTCGAAAGGGAAATGACTTGATGGTATACATACGCACTTCGCCGCGGGAATATTTATCGTCCATTTTCTCTAAAACTATCAGTCGTAGGGTAAAAACGTATTCAACATAAAATATGTATTTTTAAAAGATCTACAACTTTTGTTTGAAACTTTTTTGTAATTTTTTTTATTTACTCAAATAAACGGAAAAACATGGAATTTTTATAGTTTTTTGGGGTTTTGACCTTGAAAATAAAATTTGCGGGTATTTTCACTATCATATTCGTGATCAGCGCGTCAAAATACATAGGTATACGTAGTTTTAAATTAATCGGAGGTAAGCGCTTTTCGGAACTTTATCCGTGAATTCTGCATTATACTACAAAAAAATCGATTTGTATTGAAATCTCACTTTTTAAATTTAAAATAATAGTTTCAAACCGAGAAATTAGTTTCAAAAGTAGGGCAACTTTGACCAAGCATATTTTGAATGTCATCAATTTTTATTCAATTTTGACAAATTGTATTTCTACCGTATTCATTTACGAAAGCAGGCATACTACATACGCTATAGTTGTTGACAATGGTTATGAAGTCGAAAAATCCAACATTGGAAATGAAATTTTTTCATTATACTAGAAGAGAAGCGTTTTGTATTGATATCTTACTTTTTAAATGTAAAATAATTGTTACAAGCCGAGAAATCAGTCTTTGAAAGTAGGGTAACTTTGACAAAGAACATTTTTAATATCATCAATATTTATTGAACTTTAAGAAATATTTCTTGTACCTTATTTAATTCCGAATTTAATGAAAATTTGGAATGAAATTTTGCATTATACTACAAAAAAAGCGTTTTGTATTGAAATCTTACTTTTTACTTGTAAAACAATAGTTTCAAGCCGATAAATTGGTCTTCAAAAGTAGGGTAACTTTGACCAAGCATATTTTTAATGTCATTGAAATTCATTGAAATTTGACAAATAGTCCTTCTACCTTATTCATTCACGAATCCAGGCATAACAAATACGCTGTAGTTGTTAACAATGGTTGTACATATTGTAACGCCGCAAGAAGTTGAAACACAAATTTTGAAATTTTGAAAATACTCGAGCTGTATTTTCGTTTAATTGAAACATTTCATTGGGATAGTTTCACAATATATTCGATATTCAATGTAAATTTGGAGTTAACTTGTTCATTATAATAGAAAACAATCGGTTTGTATTGAAATCTTACTTTGTAAATGTAAAATAATATTTACAAAGGAAGATATCAGTCTTTGAAAGTAGGGTGACTTTGACAAAGAACATTTTTAATATCATCAATATTTATTGAACTTTGAAAAATATTCCTTGTACCTTATTTAATTTCGAATTTAGTGAAAATTTGGTAAATTCTGCATTATAATAGAAGAAAATCGCTTTGTATTGAAATCTTACTTTGTGGATGTAAAATGATAGTTACGAACCGAGAAATCAGTCTTCAAAAGTAGGGTAACTTTGACAGAGAATATTTTTAATATCATCAATATTTATTGAAGTTTAAGAAATATTTCTTGTACCTTATTCATTGAGGAATTCAGTAAAAATTTGGAAATAAATTTTTGCATTATACTACAAAAAAAAACGTTCTGCATTGAAATCTTACTTTTTAATTGTAACATAATTTTGTGGAAAAAGTTTTCGTTTTCATCAGAAATTCAATTGTTTAGGTAGAAAATGCATATTTTTTATTATAAATTCAACTTTGTTTTCAAAAATTAGTCTTTATGACTTAAAAACTCAACATTTTGGATGAGCATTTTGTTCATTGACTGAAAAATTGAACTCTTTCATTGAAAATTTGTATTTTTTGCTTCAATTCAACAGTTTTTTTTAATAGAAATAGTTTTTGGTGAAATTATAAACTTTTTTTTAAATATAACCATAACTTTTTTAGTTGAAAAATAATTTTCTTCTCTTGAAGAGTCATCAGTTCGGATGAGAATTTAACTATTTTGTTGAAAATTCTCTTTATCTTGATTGAACATTAATTATTAGAACTGAAAATGTAATAATTAAGTTTCATATTAATAAATCTTAAATTTTTGTCAATCCTATTATTCATACAAATGTGACATTCATTTGTCAGTGCCCTTCAACTGAAACACAATTCTTAATTACATATGTGTGTGTGTGTGAATTTGGCAACATTCCTTTCGAGTTTTTCGAATTACCCAATCGGCCTTGACGAAAATCAACAACAATGCTTCCGAGATTTTCGTGACACACCTCTTTTTTAGAGAAAAGATTCCTGGATACATATATAGCGGAAAGGAAACAGCTGATTGCTCCCATATTTAAGATTGAAAATTAGTCAAAGTAGGCGCCGAGCCGCTATTGGCCAGACGATCGAAATTTTGGCCAAAATTCAAAAAGTCTACAAATTAGGCTAAAAATAGATAATCCGGGGTTTTTGGGGTCACTAATTACGAATATGCAGTCTAAAAATTCAAAACTCAAAATGGCGGACTCAACATGGTGGTGAAGATTTTGAAAAATATACGGAATTGACTAAAAATAATTACTCGGCGGCAAAAGTAGGGTAACTTTGAGCAAGCATATTTTTAATGTCATTAACATTAATTAAAATTTGACAAATTTTCGTTCTATCTTATTCATTCACGAATCTAGGCATACCACATACGTTATAATTGTTAACAATGGTTCGACATAAAACATAACAGCAAGAAGTCGAAACAAAGTTTGAACTTTGGGAAATACTCCACTTGAACTTTCGTCCAATCGAAACATTTAATTGGGCTAGTTTCACAATATAATCGATATTCAGTGAAAATTTAGAATGAAATTTTGCATTATACTGGGAAGAAAGCGTTCTGTATTGAAATATTACTTTTTTAATGTAAAACAAACACAAAACTTCTTGCGGAGTTATAATATGTACAACCATTGTTAACAACTATAGCGTATTTGGTATGCCTGGATTCGTGAATGAATAGGGTAGAAGTACAATTTGTAAAAGTTTAATAAAAATTGATAATATTCAAAATATGCGTGGTCAAAGTTACCCTACTTTTGCAGACTAATTTCTCGGTTTGAAACTATATTATTTTACAAGTAAAAAGTAAGATTTCAATGCAGAATACTTTTTTTGTAGTATAATGCAGAATTTATTTCCAAATTTTCACTAAATTCGGAATTAAATAAGGTACAAGGAATATTTCTTAAAGTTCAATAAATATTGATGATATTAAAAATGTTCTTTGTCAAAGTCACCCTACTTTCAAAGACTGATTTCTTCCTTTGTAACTATTATTTTACATTTACAAAGTAAGATTTCAATACAAACCGATTTTTTTCTATTATAATGAACACGTTAACTCCAAATTCACATTGAATATCGAATATATTGTGAAGCTATCCCAATGAGATGTTTCGATTAGACGAAAATACAGCTAGAGTATTTTCAACATTTCAAACTTTGTGTTTCAACTTCTTGCGGCTTTATAATATGTATAACCATTGTCAACAACTATAGCGTATGTGGTATATGCCTGGATTCGTGAATCAATAAGGTAGAAGGACTATTTGTCAAATTTCAATGAATCTTAATGACATTAAAAATATGCTTGGTAAAAGTTCCCTACTTTCGAAGACTAAATTCTCGGTTTGAAACTATTATTTTACATTTAAAAAGTAAGATTTCAGTACGAAACGATTTTTTTCTAGTATTATGCAGAATTTAATTGCAAATTTTCACTGGATATCAAGTATATTTCGGAACTATCTCAACGAAATGTTTCGATTAGATGAAAATTCAAAGTGGAGTATAACTTTCAAACTTCATTTCGATTTCTTGCGGCTTTATAATATGTATAACCATTGTATAACTGTTGGCATTCGATTGCCAAAATAGGAAACTTGGAGTCTTTTCATTTTTCGATTATTACGTTCAATTTATATGATAAAAGTGACTCCTAAAAGTATATATCATTCGAATCAGAATTTCAAGAAACAAGCAGATTCGTTGAACGTCAGAGAAGTATTTTTGGCAAATTTTTTGGGAACTTTAATATTTCGTACATTGCTTTGGTGGCTAAAGAGAAAATTCAGAAATGAATCTGAGAAGATTTTCTTGAGATTGGTGCCAGATGTGAGTTACAGTTAGCGTGGGCCCTAGAACTTGCCCTGGTGAGGTAAGGGGTATGCATTGTAGTGAGTACAATAGCGTGGGCGTGCCTAAATGTCTCAATATTTGGCCGCCAGGATCGGTAGTTACTTGCCTTGAATTTGCTCAATGCAGACACTTTGTTAGCACATGTTTTCTCATATTTATGTAAGAGAAATTATTTAATTAGATACATAAATTTGTAGATAAAATGTCAATCTATGCTAAGCATTTCGAAAATTTCTGAAATAATCATTACAGGCCGAGAAATTAGTCTTCAAAAGTAGGGTAACTTTGACCGAGCATATTTTAAAAATAAGAAATGTTTTTAAAAATTGGATAAATAATTAGCATAGCTCATGTTCTCAATCCAGACATACCACACAAGTCATATTTTTCTCTATAGTTTCGGAGGAACTATTGTCCAACTATCACCTTACAAAAGCTCATGTCTCCAGCCCTCTTAAGCAATCTGTATGAAAAATGCGTTGTGAATTATCTACCATGGGTCGATCTAATATGTATATAATCATTCGTGCTTATTTCATAAACACTCTACTTTATCATCGGCAAACAATAAATGTGAACCCACTAGTATTAATGATCTTCTAAAATTCCTGGAACTTGCATTTCGAGTTACGTTCCACTTTCTGCTTCATCATCTGCATCATTGTCTACATAATTTTCATAAATAATCAGTAACTTGGGTTAAAATCCATATACGGTTTTTGTTTGTCACTTTAATTAAAATTCAAAATATCTTGAAAATATGCAATTGCGATAATAAATTTTCAAATAAACTTCAATTTTGAGGTTAAGTTTCGATTCAAGATAAATATTCAATACGATTTAACGATTACTTGACCTCGTTCACATTACGAAAATTGTCTGCTCTCGAACTCACTAGGCTTTGGCACATTGTTTATTGCATTATACACTTAAACTTAGCTAACAAACATGAATGTTATCAACAAGAACACACTTCACATGAACGCAAAGCAATTTCCCTAAATTGGAACTTGGTGGCGTTCATTACTTGAACCGGTCTGGCTCGGGTCTGGGCCATGGAATTATCCCGATCTGGCCCCGAAGATATTAAAACGATCAGGGCCAAATCGGTAATTGGGAAAATATATGGTGATTTCTGCACGGGGTATAAGATATTATTACTTAAGTGCACGTCCCTTGGAAAATCGATCGAAATCAAACTTGAGCAAAGCATAGTCTGATTGGGTGGTGTTTATGAGGAGAAAATGTTCTATTTGGTGAAATATATAAGAAAGGGACGACTTTCATGTCCTTTGTACGATATCATATTCATTTTTTTTTTAAATATCACTTAGATTCTTCTTCATTTTTGTTATATTTCTGAATATGACTATTTTGTCAATTTTATAAACCCAGGGATCACAGCACAAAAAGAGCACAAAAAACCATCTTATAACAAACTGCATAGTTTTGAAATAGTTTTCAATTTTAAATTCACGGTAATATGAAAAAGCCCGAAAAAAAACATAAAATTCGTTAAAGACATGATTTTTATATATTATAAATGGGTTTCATAATGAAAAATACATCCTCCCCTGAAAATGCCTGCATTAAACATTAAATCGTAATACATAAATATGAATAATTATTTTTATCAAAGACTTGTTACTTCATCATCACTATAATTTATATTTCGCATGTAACTGGAAGCAACGCTCTTCAATATTCTTAAGCTCAAATTTAAAAAAAGTTAAGTTTGAGCAACTAGAATATTGAGAGATCTACCAATGTTTCAAACAAAATCTTCTGCAATTCTTCAGAATCTTTTCAAATAATGAAAAACTCTTATAATCCTTCAAATGTTCGCGAATTTCCTTACATCCCTTTAAATTGTTGGAATCCGTGGATAATCCTTCAAATAAAATTTAATTTATTTCCTGATTTTTTCTAAAATTCATTAAAATCCCTTGAAATCGTAAAAATCCATTAAAGAAGTAGAAATCATTTGAAATTCTTTGGATATAAATTATTTTAATATTATTCATTGAACTTATCTAAAAAAAAAACCCTGATAAAATAAAATTCACGCGCGCTTGGCGGGCGTTCTCGTCGCTGACTTTTTTTTAAATATTCAAAACAGAAAGTACTTTGAAATCAATGAAACGAACTTCTTAAAAATCTTTGAAATGCTTAAAGATATTGTTATGTCCTTCATATCCTTCAAAATTATTGTAATCCACCAAAAATATATATATTCTAGTTAGTGAAAAGTTTGAAAAAACTTTTGCTTTCATCATTTTAATATTTTCATGGACACCAATATTTTTTAAGTATCTGGAGATCGTTAACTGTTTCCATTATTATTGTAAGTCGCATATTGTTTAATTTTCAACAGCAACATTTTTCTAATTTTCAATCAAAAACTTTTCACATTCTAACAATTTATTTTTACAATTGATAATTCAGAAATGGTTGAATTTAAAACGTCTAGAAATTGTCTAACTACACAAAATCAAAATTGTTCAATTTCAAATGCTTATTATTATTCCTGTCACCACTACGCAGCGCGTCCTCGGGTTGCGGATAGAGGAACGGCCCGTTAAGGCCCATGCATACTCGAACGCAAAACAGAATGCGAGCGGGCGTTCGCGTTTGCGTCAGGATAGAAACTGTGTTAAGCAATGGTTTGGTTCACACTGGACAAGCGCGTCGCCGAAACGTTGAGAAAAAGTCTAACCTGACGCGTTTCACAGTTTTGACCGTACGCCTTCGCACTGGGGCGAGGTTTGGTTTATACTCGAACGCAATTGCAAACGCGTAGATGCGTTCCACTGTGCTAAACATAGTGAGACCAAAGGGATGTTTTTCGTTCAAGAAAGTCTACAGACTTCAATTTTGCCCCAATTTGCGATTTGTTCGTTGTTAATTGAAGAGCACTAATTTTCAAAGATCACCTTGGTCATAGATGTTTCGAATTTTCATTTGTTTATTTATTATATGTTTTCTCAAAGTATGAGAAAATCGACATTGTCACATAATTATTATATACTCTTCATCAACGGTTCTCATATAATGTGAATCACCTTGAATCAACGCAAGAGTACTCCTAGAACATAAATAATTTGATTATTATATGTTTAAGTTATTCTAAACAAATTAAATTGACAAATAGCCAGATATCGTAATTGTGGTTGGAAAACATTTGTTCTTAGCTGAAAATGCTTTAAATTATTGTGAGAGTGATTTTTAGTCAGAATATCGATGAATTATTAACAATTACGATTATTATAAACAATTTTTTGCACAAATTTGAAATTTGTAGTTTTTTCAATTGCGGTGTTCCTTGTAGCTTCTGAATTCTTGCAGATATTCCTAAAAATAATAAATGTTCAATAATATAGGTGAAAATCCAACAATTGTTGCTCCTTTAAACAAATGAAATGAATATATATAAAACTTTGGCACTTTGGCCTTGAAAATAATTTTTTGACTGCAAATATCTCTAACCAAAATGTAAAGCAGTTATAGTGCAAAAAAATTATTTTCCAGGCCACAGTGCCGAAGCTTTATGTTTACTTATCTCATTTCTTTACAAGATTAACAATTGTTTCATTTTAAGAAATATAATTGAACCTGTGTTAGTTTCAAGAATATCTGCATCAATTTAGATGATGAAGGAAAATCAGAAATGGAAAAACCAATGATTACAACATTTTCAACAACAATAGTTTATAAATATTTTAATTCTCATTTTTTTCTAGAAATTGTTACTGACGATCACTCACAATAATTTAAAGTATTTCCAGATAAGAAAAATTTTTGTAAACAAAAATTACAATATTTGTTGAATATATGAAAATTTCGTGATATTTGGAATGAAATAATAACAATAAATAATAACAATTGGTTATTGTTAATTTTACATATAAATAGTGACTGCAAATGTCTCTAACAAAAAGCAGTTTTGGTGCAGAAAATTATTTTCCAGGCCAAAGTGCCAAAGTTTTATATTTGTTTAAAACATCAACATTTGTTGTATTTTCACAAATATAATTGAACATATATTATTTGTAAGAATATCTGCATCAATGCAAATGATAAAAGGCAAAACACAGTTGAAAAAAACCATAAATTCCAAATTTATGCCAAACATTGTTTGTAACTATTCTAATTGTTAATAATTTATGGATATTCTGACTGACAATCACTCTCACAATAATTTAATGCATTTTTAGCTAAAAACAAATGTTTTTCAACCGCAAGTATGATATTTGGCTACTTGTTCATTTTATTTGTTTACAATAATTAAAACATACAATAATCAAATTATTTGTATTCTGGAAGTACTCTTGCGTGGTAAGAGGGTGTTATTTGTTGTTAAGGTTATGGTCCATTCCGTTGTAAAAACGGTTATTATTGTATCACAATGAACTTAGCAGATAATTGTTCATAATGATTGTTCACATTCTAGTAATGTAATCCCTATCGGATATTGCAGCGGCTTACGGTACAAGCCGTAAAAATATGTATAAATTAAAGGTAACTGAAAGTCTTTGAGTAGCAAAGCACATGTACAGTCAGTCAAAGACCGAAAAACGAAGCTGTACCTAGTTAATATAAAAGTATATGTTACGCAGGTAGGCAAAGGTGGGTTGACAGACCTTCAGTAGACAATACAAAATGTGGTAGTCACATGTTTTGAAACGGCGGAGAAATCGCTAAAATGATTTTCCAACGAAGAATCTTCAATTGGAGATAGGTATAATAAAATTTGGTTTCAATATAATATTTTTTAAATAAACAAAATAAAAATCAGGAACCTTGAG
>CAKNXH010000233.1:63332-113864 GCA_932178445.1 Andricus quercusramuli
CCTGTGACTGGCCACAGAAATAACTTAGGTCACACACGACCCCCTTTCCAACGTGTCATTGGGGGGTGGGAAGGCACCCCTTTGACTGGCCACAGAAATAATTAAGGTCACACACGACCCCCTTTCCAAAGTGTCATGGTGGTGGCGGGAAGGCAACCCTGTGACTGGTCACAGAAATAACGTAGGACGCATACCATCCCCATTTGTTCCCTAATGTTTCGTGGAAACATATCTTTTGCCATTAACCCATTTGTTTTAGCATTAATTTTTATTGTGCAGTATTTCTGTGATTTTTAATATTCAATGTCCACCCAGCCTTCCAGGAATTTTTCATACAATTTAAATCGCACCGCTGAACATTTTGCAGTATTTCTGTGATTTTTCATATTTATCGTCTATTTTCTCGAAAACTATCAGTCGTAGGGTAAACACATATTCAACGTAAAATATGTATTTTTAAAAGATCTACAACTTGTGTTTAAAAATTTTTTGTAAATTTTTTTTATTTACTGGAATAAACGGAAAAACATGAAATTTTTATAGTTTTTCGGGGGTTTGATCTTGAAAATCAAATTCGCGGGTATTTTCACTATCATATTCGTGATCAGCGCGTCAAAATACATAGGTATACGGAGTTTCAAATTAATCAGAGGTAAGCGCTTTTCGGAACTTTATCCCGAAATAAAAAAAATAATTGTCTCTCAGTCAAAGTTCCTTTGATTTTTAAAAAGTTCTTTCGATTTAACGAAATTTTTGTTATGTGGTTGAATGAAAAAATTATGTTAAAGAAATAAATGAAACAAACGATACATTTTTCTAAGTTTTTGTGAATTAAATAAGAGGATATATAAATTAAACAAATCAAAGTTTGTCACAATTATAGCAATGGCCTTCGCTCAAATAAAAATGATTGAAATCAACAACGGATGTGTGAGAGCCGATATAAAACAAAATTTATTTCACTTAATGTGTCAACCAAAATAAAGAATTTAATCGAAATTCAACTCTCCTCTTTTTTCGAACATATATTTATTCAAAAATATTCCAAATCTGTGAGTAAAGTCTCCAGAAATCATTAATTAGCAACGATGAGAAAATGAGTAAACTTTTATACTTGCTATAAAGAAATTGATGATTGAAATCTTTTGATTATATTTTTTTTTCAAAATTTTGTCTCTTAAAATTTTTTTTAGGGAATGTATGTAAAACCATATTTATCAGTTCAGTCCATATATTCGTGCGTATTTTTCAACGTTGCGTAAGTCTTTCTTTTCTAGTCTTTTTACAAATAAGACATCCATATGTTGATCAAACGATAGCAATTAGTATTAGCATCTATTAATAAATCAAAATGGACTATTTTTTAGAGAAGATATAAATAGCAAACTAACGAAATGGTTTCGAATATCCTAGAACATCATTTTTGGAGTAGATAAAATTTGTTGAAGTGAAAAAACAATAGTAATATAAAATAAAGTTTTTGCTTCCTCATAGAGGAAGCTTTGTAATGGTAAAATTTTTCAAAATTTTTAAATTCATTTAATTAAACCCTCCCTAATTTGAAAATGTCTAATACAATGTTCTAAGTAATTGTCCGGGTGTGTGTGTGTGTGGATGAGTGTGTGTGTGGATGTGTGGATGTCACGCTTTTTTGTGAACACGATAACTAGAAAACGGTTGCAGATAAATAGATGAAATTTGGAGAGCTTATTTTCCTCACTAATATCTTGAAACTGACCAATGGATTTCTAAAAATATTTATTGCATTTTTTTCTAGCATTCAATAATATTTTAAAAATTGGTTTTTTATAGTAAAACTTTTTTCATTCGTATAATTCAAAGTTGATGCAAGAATATAAAAGATTCCTTGGTTCGGGACGAATCGATTGACCTATAATATTAATACATTTTATTGAAGAGTAGGGAAGTTATGGTAATTTATATATTTTGAAAATCGGTTTTTTTATAGTAAAACTTTTTTCACTAGCATAATTCAGAGTTGATGCAAGAATATAAAAAATTCCTTGTTTCAAAACGAATCGATTGACCTATAATAATAATGCATTTTATCAAAGAGTAGGAAAGTTATGGTAATTTATATATTTTGAAAATCGGTTTTTTATAGTAAAACTTTTTTCATTAGCATAATTCAGAGTTGATGCAACAATATAAAAGATTCCTTGGTTCAAAACGAATCGATTGACCTATAATTGTAATGTATTTTATCATATTGTAGGGAAGTTATGGTAATTTATGTATTTCGAAAATCATTTGTTTATACTAAAACTTTTTTCATTAACATAATTCAAAGTTGATGCAAGAACAGAAAAGATGTGTTGATTCGAGACGAATCGATTGACCTATAATATTAATACATTTTATGGAAGAGTATGGAAATTGTGAAATTGCATAATATTTGAAAACACGGTTTTTCATAGTAAAACTTTTTTGAGTAACATAATTCAAAATTCATGCAAGTACGGCAAAAATCTCTTAATTCGATGGAAATCGATTGATCTATAATAATAATAATAATAATACACTTTATTGAAGATTAGGGAAGTTCTGCTCATTTATAATATCTGAATCGTCAGTTACAAACAGAAAAACTTTTTTCATCTACATAATTTAAAGTTGATGCATGAATAGAAAAGACTTTTTGATCATAAATTTTCAAATAGAGTAATATTATGACAATTTTTGTGGAGTTATCATAAAGCTGGGAAAGGGATAGGGTGCGACAGAACTTTTCCTTTCCCTGTTCCAGCTCAAAATATTATTATTTCGAACGCAAGATTTGATTTGTCTGATTTGTCTTTGTATTTAAAACATTTTTTGTATTATTTTGTAATTTTTCATTCTTGGTAAATTTCTATTATTAAATTGAGCCAAATGAAGACTTTGGTTTGTCTGTTATTGAAAAAAATAACTAATGCTTCCTCTATGAGGAAACAAATACATTTGCTAACGGGAAGCCAAGTGCTCGTGAAATGAGCACCATATAATTATGAATACAAAGTGGAAACACTCGAGATCGAATTCACAGCTAGTTTTCTTTATAATGAACATATGTCCAATAATTAGAGTATGTGAAATTTTCTGTAAGTAAGACATAATTAGGTTAGCAAAGTTATCATAATAATAAAAAACATAAAGATGTTAAGTTCAAAGATAAATCGTTATAAATACCATATTCAATTTAAAGAGTTTTTTGTGTGTTAAATAATATTATAAATAATATATGTAGATGGTAAAAAATGGACATACTTGAGACCAAAAGTAGATTAAAGATGTTAAAAGTCCTTTATTTTCTACTGCCAACGTTTCGAAAACTTGTGTCGTTTTCCTCTTCAGGACGTATATTAAATTTCAAAGTTCATCATCTTACTTTAGGTCTGCTTTTTTTTGTTTGAATTGATACTTTCCTCAATGAAAGGTACGTACCAGAGGTTTTCTCAGAAAAATCAAGAAGACGCAATTTTGACCCATTTTCGAGAAAAATGCATTTCAAAAATTGCAAAACGGATGGTCATCGAGCCGGTGTAGAAGTATATCGAAGAGTCGGTAGCTCCCTGGTAGAGCGCTCGGCTGATGGCCGTAAGGTTGCGCGTTCGATTCTCGCTATGCATACTTTAATTTTATTCATTAAAATGCTTGTTTATTTGATTTTTGAATAACATTTAATAAAATTATACCATTTAATGATTATTTACTCCTTATTTTCAATGAGAAATCTGTTCATCGTATTTTTATTACCACTCGTGTGGAAAATTGTGCATTTTGTTATTCTTTATAATTCAATAGTTTCTAGTGTCTATATTATTAAATTGAAGTTGGAACGAAGTATTTGAAATAAAAATTTAAATAATAAATACGAAATGCCAGTGGATGTAGTGACTCATTTCATGGATATTTACTAACAAGAATCAGAAGTGTCTTGAAAGTGTATTTTTTCACTTTGTTCCTACTTTAATTCAATAATATAGATACTGGAAACTATTGAAGAATAAATAATTTTAATAAAATGCACAATTTTCCAAACGAGTGGTAATAAAAATACTATTAACAGAGTTTTTATTGAAAATGAGGAATGAATGATCATTAAGTGGTATAATTCTATCAAATGCTATTGAAAAATAGAATAAACAAGCATTTTAATGAATAAAAAAAAAGTATGGATAGTGAGAATCGAACGCGCAACCTTCCGGCTATCAGCCGAGCGCCCTACCAGGGAGCTACCGACGATTTGAAGTACTTCTACACCGGCTCGATGACCATCCGTTCGAAATTTTTGAAATGCATTTTTCTCGAAAATGGATCAAAATTGCGTCTTCTTGATTTTTCTCAGAAAACCTCTGGTACTTACCTTTCATAGTGGAGAGTATCAATGCAAACAAAAAAAAGCAGACCTAAAGGTCCCCTTGTTAGTCATTATTATAAAATCCTCTTCCTCATCTTATCACTGTTGGAGCTTCATTTTTTACAAGAAATTTTGGGTAATTCTTTTGAAAGACTTAAATTTGTTTAAAAAACATTTATACTTTTTTAAAAATTCTAATAATTTAGTTAACTTAGTTGTGTAGTCAGAGACTCTCCAACTTTTCTGCTCCATTTTTGCAAAGAGTAAATTGAGTTGATAATAATAATATTGAAAAAATAACCGTTAACAATGTAATAATTTAAATTAAAAGTATATTTTATTAAAGTTATTATGAGAGCATGATCGAGAAGCATCCTGCTCCCATAAAGATGACTTCAAAAGTGACTGTCAAGGAAATTCAATAACCTAACATACATTAGAATTAGAGGAAAAGGCACCAAAATTTGAATGTAAGTAACAGTTGAAGAGTAAAAAACAAATATTCAAGAAATAGAAACAAGCAAGATAAGTTAATTTAATTGTATTAAATATTGTATGAAGTTCAAGATGAATGTCATAAAAATAACCCTAAGATAGAATTGTAAGATTCATCAAGATGATCAAGATTAGTGGTTTTATTCAAACAGTTATCTAGTTCTTTTTGATAAAACCAATTTCTGCAAAGGCTCTTTTCATAGGATGATTCTCTTGATGTAAAACTTCAATCTCATTCCAAAGAAAAAAGTGATAAATATTATCATTAGTATTATTATACAAGTGGTCATTAAGAACATTATTGTAGTTTAATTTGACACTATTCTGGTGTTCTTCACGTCTAATGTGTAAAGTTCTTTTTGTTTGTCCAATATAGCATTTGCCACAATTACAATCGAAACGGTAAACAACGTTAGTTTTTTCTAAAATTTCTAATTGGTCTTTGCCTAATTTTATCATTTTATCAAGTTTAGAGTGAATGATAAAAGTGGTGTTAATTTTATAGGTTTATAAATTTTTTCTTATACCCTAGTGGCCTAGTAGCAACGTCTGCCTTGTATGACAGAGGCCAGAAACTGGCTCAGCATCTGCTACCTCCGGTCGACCAGACTGGCGGGAGAAATGATCAGACCAGACGAAAAACAGAATCTGGTGGGTAAAGAGGCCAAATTCTGGTATTTAGTTTAAACACTAGTAATTAATGTAGGATATAAATAATTAAATTGAAAATCTAGCAAACGGAAATTCGAAGGATTCACAACTATGACCAAACATGCAAGCATGCAAGCTTATACGACAACAGGTTTTGTTTTTAATATTTCAGTGTGTCTCCTGGAATGTTGTGACGTCTGCACAGTATATTCTCCCAGAAAGGACTAAATATAGTGTCGAACTATTACAGAAACCTATTTAGTACCATTCTACGTTATTTTAATTTTGTCTGGTGTATATCATGACCAGTCTGGGCCAGGATCTGCTACACCAGACTCTGGTGCCAGAACAGCACGCCAAAGCGGAACCAGCCGGGCGCCAGGCTGCAAACAGATTCTTCTTTTTCTGGCGCCCAGCTTGCGCCAGTCTGCAGTTGTCTTGCTACTAGGGTATTTTCCGAAATTTTACCATAGTATGGAATAGTGATATTGCTTTTAGGATCAAATTTTTTTTAAAAGTGCTATTATAGTTATTAATTCTGTTTTTGTTATTAATTCCTTTTATTCTTTTATCAATTTGTTTATCAATGATATTTAGAGGGAAGTTATTCAATAAAAGAAGATGTTTTACAATTTTTAAGTTATCATTATGGAATTTATTATCAGAAAGTAAAATAGCTGAATCAACTAAGTTCTCTATAATAGCTATTTTTGTTGGTGTTACGTCGTAACAATTTCTTCTTTTACAATGTTTAGGATTTATTGCTGTCACTTGAAAATTCTTCAAATATTAAACTACGGAATTTCTATTTCTTTCAAACCTCCGAAAATTTGTAAATAGAAGTAAACCTGCAGTCTTCGAGCTAAAAGCCCTTTAGTATAGCCGTAGATTCACTTCCTCGATTCACCAATTCTATCTCACAAGTATAGCATAGAAAATACAGTTGGAATGTATTTTTTGATAAAAACTCAAGCAGATGTCCAGAATATGTTGATTTGCAGAACCAATTAGTAGAGATAGTACCATTATAATTTTTCATAATGGTAACATTAAGAAAGTTAATAGCATTATTGTTTTCTATTTAATGTGGAATTGTAAGCTTTTTTTCATTTAATTTATTAATTCATTAATTATCATTATTATTTATTAATTGATTTAATCTTTTTTCATTATGAAGAAAAAAACTTTATTTTAAATTACTATTGTTTTTTCACTTCAACAAATTTTATCTACTCCAAAAATGATGTTCTAGGATATTCGTAACCATTCCGTAAGTTTGGTATTATTTATTTTAGACTCTTATAACGTTTATTCTCCTGGTGAGGGAAACAGAGTGTTTCCAAAACGTTGGGTTCCTTCTTTTCTAACTTTTAAATAAAATGGTATGATAGTGTTGACACAGCATAGTTGTTTCTTTTTTCTCCTCATTGAATTCTCTGACGTTATAGAATTATATAGTTAGAATCAGATGTTGAATTTTCTATGAGAATTTAATAAACAAATACACATTTGACCTATTATTGAAATATTCTGCTTCTTCATAATCGGGTTATAAATTTTTCAAAATAATGACCATATATTTTATAATGATAATAATGTAAAAAATGATATTTTAGTCAATAAAAATGTTTTCATATCATAAACAATTACCCGCGTGAAAAAATTTCGTTGCAGTCTTGAATTATGCTAAAGCCAGACAGTTTTCTGACGCCTGTCTATTTACGCAATACTAGCCTGGCGCTATATTGTTGCTGTCTAGTTTTTCTACGTGTTTGATTCAAACCTTTCTACTATCTAGTTTCAGTCTTGGCGCTATCTAGGAGTTTGTTACGAATATGAATATATGAAAACTGTCCAGATTTTAGCTAGTTTTTACACAGAATCACGATTTAGGGTTAAACAAATATTACAGAAGTGAATTCAGAAAATAATAATAGAATATTTAATAATATTTTATTTCAATTGAATTACAGGGAAGATCACCCTACACTAGATAACGAACCTACAGTAGATAATTGTTAATTGAAAGCACAAACATACCTCAAATAATTATTTATAATTTTAATTTATTAATATATATAGAGTGCCACGTATTAATTAAGTTTAATTAATTATTTTACGTACATTGGTATTTTTAATTAATGATTATCTACTGTAGGATCATTATCTATTGTAGGGTGGTCTCCTCTATACTAAAGTTATAATACATTCATATTGAATTCATCATAATTGAAATATGTATAATGCTATATATGACACGCCCGGAACTGAAACGTCTCATAGTTTTGCTACGAGCAACAACGTCACAAAAATATTCCACGCGTAAAAGCGTTAAAAAAAACTCACGGGCAAAAATGTCACAAAGGTTTTCAACGCGCAAAATCGTCAAAACAAAATATCACGGGCATAAACGGCAAACAAATATTTGACGCGCAAAAATTTCTAAAACAAAACTCACGTGCAAAACGTCAAATAGATTTTCAACGCGCCAAATTGATCTTTAACAATTGTACAAATAAATTCACGGAATAGGAATTTGTTAAGACAAATATATATATATATATATATATATATATATATATATATATATATATAAGTGTTATTAGACATCTTAACACTGGAGAGACCTATACATACCTGGGCGTGCCTCAAAGCCGCATTCAGGACGTAACATCAGTGAAGGAGTCTCTCCGAAGCAGATACAAGCATCTTCTTCGACAGATTTGGTCTTCCAATCTGTCGGCGTTGAACAAGGTATCTGCGACTAACATGCTTGCCGTCCCGGTTCTACTCTACTCGTTTGGGGTGGTTCAATGGACGAAGAACGAGCTTAAGGCCCTTGATGTCACCACGCGTAAGATCATGCATATGCATAAAAGCTTGCATATCAATTCGTCAGTTCCGCGATTATACATTTCACGCCAGCAAGGCGGACGCGGACTTCTGAATCTCCAGTGTCTTCATAACCGAATTGTTTTGAGTACAGCTTACATCGTTGCGAATGGCAGAGATCCTCTCCTAAAGATGGTCAGAAACCACGAGATGATTGGCGAAGGGGCGTTCCTTTACAAAGCCGCGGAGCAAGCTGCCGAGACCCTTGGCCTGAATTTTAACATCAGAAGTGAGGAAAGTGCATTACTCCATCTAGATGCTTCACGTCTAAAAGCCGAAGTAAAGAAAGCAGAGGTTGGAAAATTTCACCAAGAGCTACTCGACAAGCAAATGCACGGAAACTTTCACAGAAATGTAGAAAAACAGTCCTTGTCGAAGGAGCAAACTTTTGCTTTCCTCAAATCATCAGGGCTCAATTCAGGTACAGAGGGCTTTATTTTCGCATGCCAGGACGGTGTAATCTCCACCTTAGCATACCGCGCCCGCATTTTATGTCAAGAAGTTCCCAGTGATAGGTGCAGAGCGTGTCATGCACACGCTGAGTACCTAGAACATATACTATCGGGGTGTCCGACCCACGCAGGAACAACGTATATCTATAGACATAATGCGGCCCTAAGAGTACTTTATTACCACCTTTGTCGCTCTTACGGTGTTGGTCGCGACCCTGCCCTGCCGAACGCTCCAAGGGATATAGAGTCAATTGTCCGAAACGAGAAGTGCCAGATTTTCTGGAACTACGATTTTCGGGCAGCAGTCTCCGTTGCGCACTCGAGGCCTGACATTGTTCTCCAAGACTTCGAGAAACGAACTATATTCGTGATCGAATTCTCGGCTCCATCCGAATACAACATCACTGCAAAGGAGAAAGAAAAAGAGGAGAGATATCAAGACCTTAAAAGAGAGCTGCTTCGACTGTACCCAAAATATTCGGTACGAGTGATTGTTCTTGTGATAGGTGCTCTCGGAGGTGTGAAATTATCGCTGGTTCGTAACCTTAAAGCCATACCCGCGTGCCAAAAATATGCCAAGGCTCTTGCGAGATGGATGCAGAAAGCTGTCATCCTTGGGTCGCTTCGTGTCCTCAAGACACACGAGGGTTTCGCCGGCCTGTCGTTGTGATTTCGTCGTGCCCTGTGACCACCCATCTCACGGATGTGAGACGTGGCCATAGGTGTATTTTACCGCGGTTCTACTGGGGGCCATTGACATTTTTTCAAGATGGCAGTTGCTCTTAGTGGTACCCTGCGGTGGTTGTTTAACTTTGTTTTTAATTATATATATATATATATATATCATAATTGTACATATATTTTCACAAAAAAATTCTAGTGAAATGAATATATACTTATTTTTTAATACAAAGTTAGGGAATTTTCGACAAATTAAAGTTGAAATTAATTTTATTATTCTGGTCAAAAATCGAAAATATTTAGTTAAAAATTAATCTGTTTTGCTTGAGCATTTAAACCATTTTGTAGAAAAATCATATTTTCTGGTTGATGTCAACTATTTTTGGTATAAAATTAAAATCCTTTTTGTGGCCGAAATATAATTTATCACGTTTTTCATCGAGAATTCATCTTTTTTGGTGAAAATTCAACTATTTAGTTGAAAGTGGAACTTTTTTGTTCAAAATTCATTTATTTGGTTTATCATACATTACTTTAGTTTAAATACCTTTTTTTCTTAACAATTTAATTATTTTGTTGAAAATTATGTCTCCTAGATGAAAAATAATTGTTTTAACTGAAAACTTAAATCGTACATATTTGGTTCAAAATTTATCTTCTTAAGTTGAAAATTCAGATGTATGGTTTAAAATTCCCGTATTTGATTAAAAATTCGAATTTTGGGGGAGAATGTTTAATCTTTCTGATGACTAATTCATCTTTTTGGTTGGAAATTCCTTTCAAAAAAATTTACTAACTGGAAATCATCCTATTTTATTTTTGGTGGAGAATTTATATTTTTATTTTCAATTCTATATAAGCGGTTAAAAATTAATTTTTTATAGATGAAAATTCACTTTAACTCGTGAATTTTTTGTGGACAATTTACCTCTTTTGATTGGAATGTAAACTTTTCCATTAGAAAATTATCTTTTTAGTAAAAAATATAAATATTCTATTTTGTTAAGAATTCATCTTTCTCATTGAAAAAACAAACTAGTTGAAAATTTATTTTTTTGTGGATAGAAAATTCATCTTTTGGATTGAAAAATCCACCATTTGCTGAAAATTTTATTTTATTTTTTTGGTTGAAAATACATCATTGTGAATAAAAATTAATTTCTTTAGTTTCTTTCTTTGGTTGAAAATAAATTAATTTGGCGCAAGACTCGTTTTTTTTTAAGTTTAATTTTCTGACTGCAAATTGAAATATTATATTTTTTATTTGTAAATTGATCTTTTTTAGTTTAAAATTGAATTATTTCATTGTGGAATCTTTTTTTTTATGAAAATTGGTTGTCTTAACTGAAAATTTTATTCTTCTATTTTTGGTTAAAAATCATTCTTGATGAAAGAAAAATATTGTGTTGAAAATTCGTTTATTTTTTTCTTAAACATTTATTTTTCTGTCATTTTAACTGTTATAATTTCGGTTGAATAATATGTTTTCTATTGCTTTGACTTCTTTCATCATTTAGATTTATCACTTTTTCCAATTTCAAGCGATGCATTTTCCCTCGAGCTTTAAACAATGTAATAATTATTATAAAGATGAAAAACATGATTTTTTCAATCCTAATTCGAAATGCTCATAAATTCTCATGAAATTCTCAAAGCACATAAAGTTCGAGCATATTCTCGAGAATATTCTCATGCTTGAGAGATATTTTGGATTGATTGAGAAAGAGCGGAAATTGCATGAGATCATCAATGATCCGGATCATTGGATAGACATTATAAACAAATAAATAAATAAAATATCCAAAATTTGAGGTCACTCAAATGCAAACCACAGACTTTGTGTCCTCACAGGAGTTGCAAAAACTAATCGTCAATCGAAAGGTTGACGTGTACCACGAAGGAATAGTAAGTAGTATCCCTGTAAGTGGGGAGTGGGACGAGGGACGTCCAAGAATTCGTTAATGCTTGCCACGAATGAAAACTCGTATGTTGCCCCGTGCACAAGCGCACTGGCGGTTTCCATGCCAACGATGTCAACACGCGTTTGAAGTTTCGAACTTGTGTATTGAACGAACATAAACAAACGAAAATAACCTACATGTGCATCGAGATGTCAAAATATAACATAGGGGAGTGGGTATAACACGTGAATGTGAAAACAGCCCTGCGCATGTGCACGGTGCAGCATACGAGTTTTCATTCGTAGCAAGCATTAACGAATTCTTGGACGTCTCTCGTCCCACCTCTGCTCACCAAACACATAAGGTGATACCACTCCTTACTATTCCTTCGTGACGTGCACAAAGAAAAAATCAGCTGGCTCAAATTTAGATCCACCAAACTCGATTAAGAGAGATCATTTGTTCCTTATGCGATATACGACGTCGAACAGATCCGTAAGGTGGGCATCGATCCCACATATCAATCATTTTATCGCGATTTAAGAACAACCAATTCAGCTCAGGATTATGATTTAGATTACGATTATGATTTTAACGGCCATACCACGCTGAAAAAACCAATTCTCATTAGATCACTGAAGTTAAGCAGTGTTGGGCGCGGTGAGTACTTGGATGGGTGACCATTCAGGAATAATACTACTGCGTGCTGTTGGCTAGTCGTGGGTGTGGTGAGCCCACACTTGTAGTTATTTACTACATGAAACTATCCACCTAGAAACGCTTACCCCATAAGGGAAATTGGCTTAATGGTATAATGGTATAGTGGGGATAGCGATAACGAGTAATTAAAATATTCAGTTCGAATTTTTTTCCTGGTGAGCTGTTGTTGGTGTAGAAAAGATAATTAATAGTTTGCATTTTTCATAAAATCTGTTCGTGTGACTTTGGTATTCATGTCTGTGAATGAATTGAATTTTGCTCAAGGAAAAGTTTCTTTCTTCAATGAAAAAGATGACATAATTTTCAAAAAGGATTTGAAGACATGGACTTCTATATTTGGTTTTTTAAACTTAAGACATTTAAGAAAAGATCATTAATTTGGAATATACATTTGTAATTCATAATTAGATATTTTTATTCAAAGTTGGAACATTATTGAAAAAGTGAATTTCGTGGACATGCCAAACACTTAAAAAAAAAAAAAAAAGAAAAACACAACAAATATGATAGAAGAACAATTAAGGTAAATAAAATTTCTCTGTTAATATTCCTTATGCAGTTATATATTATATAACAGTTATAAAGCGATGAAATTACATCATTTATTTATTTTCTATTGAAATGGAAAGTAATGATTCTAATATATCTCAAATGTGCTATGAAACACTTGAGAGGAAATTCTTGTATGAAAAACGGCTGTCTGAAGCAAGATATTTGAAGGGTAGCGGTCCAAAAGGGGGTAAGGGACATTTTGACAACTTTTCAGGAGAGCGAAAAAACATTCTGTAAAATCGAAATCACCATTTAAAGTTAAAAAAAAAGTCCACTCCCGAGCTGAAGTATTACTGATTTGAGGCCCAAAAAGTTTGATCAGAAAAAGGTAGCCAGTTTAGAGGAAATAGATGTGGAAGTTGACAATCTGAAACTGAAACTAACCTAAAATTGGAGCGGGCTCGGCTCCGGATTGAGACAAACAATTCCATGTTTAGTTTCTTAAAAAAATGAAAACATGCTCCCGAGATATTGAGTGTTTAAAATCGGTTTGCGGTAGCGATCAAAAGTATAGTTTTGATTTTTTTACAAAAATAAGATCAAGCTTTCGAGATATAGGAATTCTGAATGAAAATATAAAATGTTTGAACCAAAAAAGTTATTCAGTTCAGAGGAAATAAAATTTTTGTATGACGATGTCGCGGTTTAACAGGTTGTTTTTCACTTTTTTCATCGTAAAAGTAATCAAATGTGATTATTTCATATTAAATTTGACCTTATTCGGAATAAGTTTTGTTGGTAAATAAAAAACAAACTAGTTACATCACAAAAACTTCGTATTTTTTGAAAAAAAATGATAATTTAAAAATTTTTTAATTTCCAGGTTAGGATGGCACTGATATGTTACTTTTAAAATTTTAATTTTGTCATTTTATTTATTAAAAAACGCTCAAGAGAAATATTATTTACAAAAGGTCATAAAATTACTAAAATTAAAAAAATACAATATTTTGCCTGCAATCGTGTCATGCACAGAATGTGCGTTCCCCATTTTGTCACGCCAACTTTTTATTGCTATACTAAAAAATGCGATTTCGAGCAAATCCTTTTAACAGGATGTGTATTTGATTTTTAAATAATTTTTGGGCAAATAAATCCATTTTCGCCAAAATGTCCCTTACCCCCTTTTGGACCGCTACCCTTCATTTGTCAATAGTACATTTTGTTTGTCGCTCGCAAGTTTGCTCGAAAGTTTGAGCGCGCCTAGGGTGCGTGGTTTTTGTATCTCGCTTTTGTATCTCGGCTTTTTTCGGCTTTCAGATTAAAAAGGAAGCTTATTTACTGAAGGATTTATCGGCAATAAGGAACACATTCTCATTGAAATACCTGCACAATCTATCAAATTCCAAAGAAAAACGCCGAATTGCTTAAGGAAAAGTTTTGGTTTAACTTACTGAAAACGCTATCAAACAATCTACAAGTTACTTCTGGACTGCAACCACTACCTCTATTGAGTCGCACAGTTGTTGCAGTTATTCCGGCTATCATCAGATTGGTAAAACGAAGATGTTAGTATTACATAATAATATTTAGACTTACCTTCGTCACGTAACGTGTGCCAATATTCTCTTGACGCATTTTGACAAAAATGTGAAAAAATGAGAAAAATATGTTCCGTCCAAAAAAACAACCTGAAATTTTGAATCTGTAAAAAATACCGACATTTATTTCTGTAAGAAAACACAGTCATTTATTCTTAGATATGTAAAAAAGACCGTCCGGAAAATTACATTTTTGTTGTTGTAATAAATACAACCCAAAAATTTTTAATCTGTAAAATAGACCAACGCCACCACATATTAAAACTTTCAAATTTGCAAACTTGTAAAAAAAAATATTCTTCGTTGCAATAATTTGTATAAAAGCCTTCATCTAATTTGATTTTTTGATTAAAACGCATTTCATATTTTATGTACAATACACATTCCTCATGCAAAATTTTGTGTTCAAATGAAGCAGACTCAAACAATCGAAAATTCCGTTTCGGATGAAACATTGTTTGTTTTATTCATCGATAACTATGTTTAAAAAAATATTATGAACAAAATTTCTTCATTTTTTAATATGAACAATTTTGCTCATGAACATTTTTTTCTTATCTTGTATAGTTTTTCCGAAAAATGGAATTTTTCATTTTTAATAGTATTTCTCACACATGAAACAAAAATATGTAACTTATCGAAGAATAGATTCGACAAAATTTGTTCATCTTTTTTATATGAAAAATTTTACTTTCCAAATTTTTTTTTAGATCTCGTATAGTTTTGGTGGAAAATGGAATTTTTTCTTTCAAATATTTTCGATGGATAAAACAAAAACCAATGGTCAAAAATGGCTGGTCAACGAACTTTTTCTTTCTTTCTACGCCTTAAAAACGTGTGCCAAAGCTCAATCCAATCTGATAGGCTTTCAAAATTTATCGTGCCTGCAGGAACAGACTACAGACAGACGCCCTCGTGAAAGTCATTTTTTCTGACTCAGGGAGTCTCAAAACGTACAGATTTGATGAGAACCGACTATGTCAAATTTTACATAAAACCAATACCTTCTTATTGAATGAGAATGTGAAGAAAGTATTTTCTCTACAAGAATGGATAAATTATGATATGATAAGTTTTTTCTTAACAGTTGATTTTTTGAAATTACAACGATTTCTAATTACACCTATCAAAAATGACAGTTAAACAGGGTGTTTTTTTTAACTTGAGACAACGAAATATCTCAAAAAATACGCATCCTACGGAAAAAATGTCTGGAATAAAAACTTTTTATTTTCGAGGGGAAAAAAAGATTTGTTAAAATTTACCCCACACCCACCCCCACAGAAGCAGGGTTGGGCGTTACTTTGTAATTTCAAATGGCAACCCCAATTTGTTATCACAGATTCAGATTCTCCTTTACGAAATACGTAAGTTTTATTCGGAAAATTTGTTTCGATTCGCGATAGATGGCGCTGCAATTTCGAAATTAAGCACCCCGAAGGGAATAGACAACTACTACATCCGCGTCGTTATTCCTAGGTAGAGCTAAAAGTAGTGTCAACAATTTCGTTTTTCGCAATTGCAGCGCCATCTATCGCGAATCGAAACAAATTTTCCGAATTAAACTTACGTATTTTGTAAAGGAGAACCTGAATCTGTGATAAAAAATTGGGGTTGCCATTCGAAATTACAAAGTTACCCCCACCCCTGCCTCCTATGGGGGTGGGTGTGGGGTAAATTTTAACAAATCTTTTTTCCCCCTCGAAAATAAAAAGTTTTTATTCCAGACATTTTTTCCGTAGGATGCGTATTTTTTGAGACATTTCGTTGTCTCAAGTTAAAAAAAAACACCCTGTATATCAAGAAGAAAGATCGGCATTTCTTATTATACAAAGTGTAGCTTCACTCGATTTTCTGAGAATTTTGTTTGAAAATTATTAACATCAAATTAGAAAGAACTCAAAGTAATAATACGAAAATCGTGACGATCGAAATATGTGCCATGGCGGATCAGCCCGTGAATTTATTTGCAAAATTAATAAGATCAATTTAGCGCGTTGAGAATCTATTCGACGTTTTTGCACGTGAGTTTTGTTTTGGACATTTTCGCGCGTCATATATTTCTTTGACAATTTTGCTGGTAAGAAAACTATGGGACGTTTTAGCTCCCGGCGTGTCACATTATATTTATAATATTCCAGAATGCCAAATTTTAACATAAATTATTTATTTTCATAATTTATTGATAGCGTAAATGATAATTGAGCCTACCATATTGAATACTCAAAAT
Source organism: Andricus quercusramuli (assembly GCA_932178445.1). Classification (NCBI taxonomy): domain Eukaryota; kingdom Metazoa; phylum Arthropoda; class Insecta; order Hymenoptera; family Cynipidae; genus Andricus; species Andricus quercusramuli. Next base: position 79,808 of record CAKNXH010000233.1, read on the forward strand.
AATGAACAATGATTATTTTGTAGCCTAACTGCAAGTATAATCATACAAACTTTATTATATTCAATGTTTTTTTCATACATCAAGCACTTTTAGTGTTCAAAAATTTTTCATGTTTTATTTAAGTAAATATCACGATGTAATGGATTGAAATTCATCTCCGACAAAAATGCAAAAAAATTTACTTTCAGATGGCTAAGTGTGTTGAGGCGACAGGACAAACACAGAAAAAACTAGGAGTAAATTTTGTTGCAGGTAATTTCGTATTTTTACTCGCTGGTGTAGGTAGAATATAAATATTACCTATGGTGGGAGTAATCTGTCTGCTATTACCTGCTCTGATGGGTAAACAGAGAATATTACCGTGAGTGAAGAGTAACTGTCATTGCTTCTTGCAATAACCTAACATATTAGTTGTTACAAGTAAAAAGGCGAGTGTTTACATTTGCAATATGCATAACTTTTTTAAGTATTTGCGCTCACGGGAAATTAAACCATGAATCAATTATGCAAATATAGCTCTTTGTGACAATAAATGTGACAGTTCTCAAAAGTCGCCACGACCTTTAAAGTAGAAGGTATTCTCTCTGGGTTAGAAGTCCGATGACTGATTACTCACGTGAAAAAATCATACGGAAAGCGTTCTACGGAAATTCCATGTGGAAATTCCATACGGAAATCTTAAAAACATTTCCACAATGTAATTTTGGACGAAGTTTGACTTCCGTTGATGAACTGCGCTCGCGGAAATCACACTCCGGACATCAAACCCTTGCACCAGGTATGCGAACAACATCTTCTACGAGAAAATTATGCTACCCATGTCAAAACCTTGCACCTACTGTGGGTCTCTCGAGGACACCAGATTGAACCAATGCCCCAGGTGTAAAAAACACATCCCCGGGGAAGTCTGGTTTTTAAAGTACTTTAGGGTCCCTTGAGTGGGTTTCTCAAGGCCACGAGATTGAATCAATGCCCCAGGTGTGAAAAAAAAATCTTTTTCAGGGAATTCTGGTTTTCACAGCACTTTAGGGTCCCTCAAGTATGTTCCTCGAGGACACGATATTGAACCAGACTTCCCCGAAGAAGATGCGCTTTCCACACCTGGGTCATTGGTTCAATCTCCTGTCACCAAGGAATCCACTCGAGGCACCCTGTAGCACGGTAAAAACCAGACTTCCCCGAAGAAGATGTGTTTTTCACACCTGGAGCATTGGCTGGACCTCGTGTCATCGAGGAACCCACTCTAAGCACCGTAAAGTTCTGTCAAAGCCAGACTTCCCAGAAGAAGATGTTTTTCACACCTAGGGCATTGTTTGGATCTCTTGTCGTCAAGGAACATACTCAAGGGACCCTAAAGTACTGAGAAACCCGGACTGCCCCAGAGAAGATGTGTTTTTCATACCTGGTGCATTGGTTCAATCTCATGTCTTCGAGGAACTTACTCCAGGGACCCTAAGGTACTGGAAAACCTGGACGTCCCTTGAGAAGATGTGCTTTCTACACCTGGTGCATTGGTTCAATCTCGTGTCCTCGAGGAACTTACTCCAGGGATCCTAAAGTACTGTAAAAAATCAGATTTCCCCGGAGAAGATGTGTTTCTTACACCTGGTGCATTGGTTCAATCTCGTGTCTTCGAGAAACTTACTCCAGGAACCCTAAGGTACTGTGAAACCCAGACTTCCCCGGACAAGGTGTGTTTTTTACACCTGGTACATTGGTTCAATCTCATGTCTTCGAGGAACTTACTCCAGGGATCCTAAAGTACTGGAAACCCCGGTTTCTCACACCTGGTGCATTGGTTCAGTCTCGTGTCTTTTACTCCGGGGACCACTTTACAAGGCCTTCAAGGTAAACATTAAGAATTACTCTCCAAACGTAGGTAAAAACAGAAGAATACCCGAGATGTGCGGATAAAGTTTACCCACGTCGGGTATTTTTTGTCGCAGGTAATCTTCACCCCGAAATCCGTGTTTTTTTCTGTGAAGTTATAGCGATATTATATTAAGTTACATCAAGAGTTCGACACCCTGCGTATGTACAAGATTTGCGGAAACTAATTTTTTCATTTTGTTGTGTACAAAACCTTTTTTTATATTTCTAATTAACTGCAAATTCTATATATTGGACTTTTATGGGATAAAAATAATTATATTATAGACGATCTGTATAGAAACTAGTCGATCTGAGCATTACATCTTAGTCCAGCCACTGGGCAGTCAGCCTGTGGCACGTCAGTATCAATTCAAGGCTGGCTAGACAAAAACAGTACAGCGCCACGAAATTTTTCAACCCGGGTTAGAGGGAGATATTTTCAAAAGTTACTTTGTAATTGACCTGGCTCAAAAAAAATAATATTGTAGGATGAAAAATAAACATATTCGTTATTTGTTCCTATACATTATTGAAAAATAAAAAAATATTGATATAAAATTGTTTATAAATTGAAGAAATGGTTTTCCATTGGAAAATATAGTGTGACAAACTGATATTGTCTAATCATTTCTATGAACATCTGTTGAAAAATATGTTTTACCGGAAAATTACATAATTATGTATGTACGAATTATTTCGATGAGCTACTGTAGTACTATTAGACGATTCCTCCAAAAACATAACCCTTATCTGTCTGAAAGTAGCCAATTGTATATTTGTTTATAAAATTATTTATCAAATTAACAATTCTTCATATCTGAAATAGTATCATTATACAAATTTGTCAGTTTCAAGTTATTTGTAACTTTCATTGCTAGAAGAACTACGTCCATCTGATAAAAAATGGCTAAATTGTAGAAATTGTATCAAAAGTGAGCCAATTGATAACGTATAACAAATGATCATAAGAAATTCAGATTTTTTACTAATTAGAAATATGTTCAAAAAAATTTGAATAGTTTAAATTTGAACAAAACAGCAAAGTTTGAATTTTCAGGGAACTAGAATCTCTGTTTTTTATAGTTGAATGAAAACAATTATTAAAACCTTTTCAAAAAATAAACTCGTATTGTTTGAAACTGAAATTATTGTTATCAAAGAATAGAAACCTTAATTTCTGATAAAAAAACGTATAATTTGTTCACAGTTTGTTCAGAATGGAATTACACAACCGTCGCCCCGCGAAGTGATGATTTCCTAACACAGAAAAATCAACAAGTTTCAAGAAAGCTTGGAATACCATATTACATAACAAGGAGAAGAGCACCGTGTTTTCGTGGTGAGGGAAATGTTTCCGGAACGAGTGGTAGGGGGAATGACAACAATGAGTGGCTACGATGGTGCTGGAATGTGTGGTGGCGGTGCGTGTATAAGTTCCGCTGGCTACAGATCTCAGGCGTTGGTGCCACAAGAGACTTGCTCTCCTTCGCTGAACCAGATTCTCCAAATTCGACCCTTCAACGAGCGAGAACCGACAAAATTCACCGAAGAAGTTACACCCATGTGAAACCATCATATTTCTACATCATCCTAACTACAATGGCAGTATAAAATGCACCTACCAAGATACTAACCCTATCCGAAATCTACCATTTCATCATGGGCCTCTTTCCCTTCTACAGACAAAACCAACAACGCTGGCAGAATGCCATCAGGCATTCCCTCAGCTTTAACGACTGCTTCATCAAAGTACGAAGGACTCCAGACAAGCCCAATAAGGGATTTTTCTGGACTCTGCATCCTGAAAGTGGCAACAGGTTCGAGAACAGATGCTACCTCAGACGCCAGAAGAGGTTCAAAGACGTGAAGAAGGAACTCACGAGGCAAACTATCAAAAATCATCACCACAACTATAAAGGAAATGGACATGGTAGTCCTCCATCCCGTGAACTCAATCATGATAAGAAGACACCTCTACATCACGGTCCACCCCAAGACGATAAAGACCTATATTCCCTAGGTTCTGCACATCACCATCATCATTTCGGATGTCTGCGTCACCACGGCTGCGAGTCAGTTGAAGATGCATGAACTTCATCAAAGCTATGCGAATTACGACTCGCCTCATCATCCACCTCCCGGGCCGCCTGGACATCACCATCACAATGGAATGCTTTGTTCGAATCCAAATCCTACGCATAACATGAGCAGTCATCATCAGGACTATTAGCTGAGTACTCTTTTATCATCATGCAAGTATTACCGCGTCCAGTGCACCTCTGTCTCCGTCGACTACCTCGGCGCCGGGATTGTCACATCACGTCTCTCATCCTGACGTCCTCACCTGCGTTGCTGCAGCGGCCTAGGCCGCCAACATCGTCCCGAGTGACAGTTTATTGTCGCTTGTTATTGGTTTTTTCTGTAGGATGGAAAGAGGTCCATGATGGAATGGCAGATTTCGGACAGAGTTAGCATTTTGGTAGGTGCACTTTGTATTGCCATTGTGATTAGGCTGATGTAAGAATATGGTGGTTTCGCATGGGTGTAACTTCTTTGGTACGATTTTTCGGTTCTCCCTCGTTGAAGGGCCGAATTCGGTGACTCTGGTTCAGCTAAGGAGAGCAAGTCTCTTGTGGCACCACCGCCACTACCTTGGGTATGAGATCCGTAACCAATGGCACTCATCCACGCACGTCAGCCACCCATTCCAGTACCACCGCAGCCACCCATTCCAGTACCACCGCAGCCACCCATTCTTGCCATTGTGATTGCTGGGCTCATCATGCTAATGTTAAAGGCCCCAGGATTCTGAGTGCTGCAATCGGATCCAACTTTCAAAGCCATTCCCATGGAGACGCAGCTAACTATCGAGTTAGAAAATTTTTTCTCATGAGGTAGGACGAAAATTACAACAATTCTGTTATCGAAGGCCAAGATGATAAAATTGAAACAATTATTCATGTAACTGAAAATTCCGAACATTCAATAAATAAAATTATTATTATCAAAATTAACCTCTTAGAAAATTTATTGATTTTACAACCATTTTCAGACATAAAAGAATGCAAAAAAGATTTTCATATGACGGTGAAGTAATACAATTTGATATCAATTGTGCAAGATTATACGTATTTGCTGTTGATTCAACTGGGTTTTATGTTTATAAATCTCACAATAATATTGACAGAAAAACGTAAATTCTCATATCTTCATTTTTTCCGAAATACTGAACCAAGTAGTTGATATTTGATTGGTTGATTTGGTTGGTGAAAAACTAAATTCATATTTCAGAGCTCAAAAATGTTGAATGCTCACAATGTTAGAAAAATAGGCATTAAATTCAATAAAAATGTATATGAAGGCATTTGCATACACGGAAGTTGAAATTTAATATACATTAAAGTATAAATAGCTGTACACTTTATATTAAATATAATGTACAGGTCGGTATAGCAGCGTGCTTGAAAACTTAGTATTTCTTCAAATCTGATCAAATATTCGCAATTGAAGTAATAATATAGAATTCGTGGATTCAATTGCTTTTTATTATTAAAGTGCAACGTACATATGGAACTCTCTCCAAACTTTTCCCTGAATGGTAGAAATTTAATGTGAGTACATTTGATTCTAGGTTAGTTCTGTCATTTATTTACGTAATTGAACTTTCCCACATGAAATTCAATTTTATTTTTGATCAATTGTAAGAAGGTATCATGTTTTATTATTAAGAATCAAAAATTACTGCAAATCTTATTTTGATTTGGTGTAAAATTGAATTATCTGAGCGATGATCATGAATGTATATGAAATTCAATAAACGCGTACCTAAATAGCGATTCAATATGCTTGAGATATTAATTTTAATATACATTGGTATTTTAATTTCAATACTATTTTTAACAGTGCATTATTTTTTAGATGAAGAAGATCAAAGTTGGCCAATCACGTTGCGGCTTTTAAAGTCAGGCAGTGGTGCTTCAAATGTTTTTTAATCCTCGACAGCAAACTAATTCACGCTAAACAGTTTTCCCGTTCACAACAGTGTCCTTTGAAAGCAAAAGTTGAAGTTGATTAAAGTAACTTTGTAATTGAGAACCTAAAAAGCTCAATCAAGTTTATGTTTGAAAGAGCTTATTTGTATTTAATCTTAGGAAAAACATGGACAAATGTTGATGGAATACCAAACAAGATCACGAACCTTGTGTGAATCAAAGATTCACTGATTCAATTAGTTATTATTATCTAACTAATCGTATATAAAATTTCACTAATTTGATTAAGAAAAAACCGTATTTGAAGCAATTTGACAGGAAAGTTAGCGGTACATACGGTACATATTTCTACCAAGAATTACGTAGATTCGACCATAGTGGTGGCACTCCCATGTATCGTTTTGAAGACTTGGGTTCAAAATCAGCGCCATCTAGCGGTTCCCCCGGACACTATAAGTAAATAAACCTACTAATCCCTGACAGCAATTGCTTCTAAATTCTGCTTTCCCCGAATTCTCGTAAATATTAAATTTCACTTAATTTCGTGTAAATAAACTTTCAAAATAATTAATATCTATGAATATAAAAAGATTGTTCATACGTAAAATATATATTTAAATACTAGAAGTATAATTTGTTGTGATGTAAAGAATTAATTGGCTTTAAATTTGAGATTATTTTTTAGAATAATATTTTTTATTTCTCTAACAAAAAAATTTTTACGGACGACAACAATTTCTTGAAGAAAAAAGTTCCTTATCTCTCAAAAAGACTTTTATTTATATCCTTTTTAATTTATTTGTTACTGCTTCGAAATATGAAAACAGCAAAGTAATCTCAATTCAAGCAATTGGTTATTTTTTTCCTAATTCAATACTTACCAATCAAATTTTATACAAAAAGCCCTGTAGGCAAAAAATTAAGGATGTACTAGAGACGTCTTCGGGACATCCCTGCGAAATGTCTTTTGGAAAATGTCTTTTGGACATCCTAGGGATGCTCTTAAGACGTCTAATGTCAGTACAAAAGATGTCCCGGGAATTTTCTATGGCTTTTAGACGTATTTAGGACATCTTTAGGACATTGGACGTCTCAGAGACGTTGATTGGCCTGACATTGAACACCTAGGAACGTCCCGAGGACGTTCTCGGGATGTTCATGGTTTTCTGCCCACTGGGAGGTTAATCCAACAAATTCAATTTGACACTTCGACTAATGTCCAATTTCGAGATTTCGAAATATTTGAAAATATTATGGTTGCACATGCGCATTGCATTGTACTGACTCTCAGCGCTACCTAGCGGTTCCCCCGGACACTAAAATATAATGTCTTCAAAACTATACATGGGAGTGCCACCACCATGGATTCGACTAACAGTTAGTTAATTGCAATCACTTTGTGATGCGAAAAATCAGCCATCATTTGAGTAATAATTAGTTAAATTTAATTTAATATTCAGAATGAGAAAGGTAAATTTATTGTTTTCAAATCCGAGCCTTAGAGCTTTTCCTGAAAAAAAGATTTTTCTTCATGGTTAGGCTGAAAATTCAATTTATAGCCAAGTATCAATTGATTAATTAATATTGATCAACAACTGAAGTTGTAAATGAAGGTTCACGTAACTGGAATGTGGCAGGTAAGTAAACTCTGCTTTCTAAGTAAGTCTGAATCAATGAAAAATGAGTAATTGAAAAGCGATAACATAGTTACTGATTCAATTGGTTATTATTATTTAAATAATCTCCAGTTGAATTTCACTGAAGGATTTAGTTTTAAAAAAATTATGTTCTTCAATTTGACTAAAAAATTAGTTACATTATTTTCAAAAATGTTTCACTACTTTCTTTACTGAGAATTAGTTAGATTTAACTAACAATGAGTCAGCCAGTATGTGAGTAACGATTAGATGAATTTGATTATTAAGAGATAGAGAGGTAAATTGAGCCTCTGGATAGTGAAAGGGCATATAAAATTCACCTGGCCGTTCCGGTCGACCCATTTTGTCTTTAAAACCGATTTTGAAAATTAAATTTTTGGTAGCCTATTCTCTAGTGATGGAAAAATAGATGCGGAGTTAGATAGGCGCATACATAAGGGTAAGCAGGTTATCGGTAGAGCAGGGTCCATCCTCACAAATAAAAACATATCAAAAAAATCTAAACTGGCCATACATAACTCTATTTTTGTACCGACTGTACTATACGGTAGCGAGACATGGACCTGTCAAGAAAAGGACAGGAGTAAAATCAACGTGATCGGCGTGAAACCTCTGCGCATATTATGCGGGAAAACACTGATGGACAAAGTACGAAACGAGACAATCCTCAAAGAATGTGGTACAGGAGAGACACTAGTTGACATATGGGAAAGAAATCTGTGAATGAAACACTAATCCGAAGAGGCATAAGAAGCCATAGAAACACAAGAGCTTGCATGAAAAAATGCATGGACGTGAAGGAAGCTAGAGTAGTATGCCAGGACAGAAAGGTGTGGCGACAAATAGTTTGTAAACAGAGTAACAGTGGAGTGAATGATGCCTGAAACAAAGACCTAGGATACTAACGGGCCCAGTGGGGAACCATGCCTAACAACCTTGTGAGGCTCCTCACTTGGGGTGATCGCTAGAGAGATTGATCAGCAACCTGGGTCGGAGCAGTGTTGCGGAATTACACTTTAGTCTTAGGTATATTTCTTTGATGATTACTCAAGTTGTGACAAAAGGGTTAACAATGGTTGTATAAGCGCATTACTTGCGATAGACAAGACGAGACGAACGAGACGGAGGAGCCGACCCCAAATGGGTGGTTAATCGATTAGGGCTTCCAGAGCCTACTGGTCATACAAGCTACAAGAAGCACATGCGCGATTACAGGTGTATAGTGTAGCGATTATTCTACATATATAATGATTATATAGGGAGTATTATTATTATATCGCTTATAAGCAGGGTACATAACATATGTGTCAAAGATTTAATTTTCCGAATCGATTTTGATGACAACATGGGTGAACCGGAATGGCCATGTGAATTTCATATGCCCTTACACTATCCAGCGGCTCAATTTATAGTTTTAAGTCAGTCAATGTGAACCTACATTAGTTAACTGTTAATTGCCATAAGATGAATTTCAGCCTAACCATAAGTTTTTGTTTTCAGGAAAAGTTCTTAGTCTCTGTTTTGAAAACAAGAAATTCACCTCTCTAACTGTTAATATCTAATCAAATTCATCTAATCGTTACTCGCATACTGGCTGACTTTGAGTATCACGTAGTAATTACAATGTACTAATTGTTAGTCGAATCGAACTAATTCTCGGTAAAACATGTAGCGAAACATTATTGAAAATAATGTAAATAATTTTATAGTCAAAATGAAAAACATAAATTTTCAAAATAAATGCATTAGTGAAATTTGACTTGAGATTACTCAAATAATAATAACGGTACATGAGCCTTCATTCACAAATTCAAAATTTTGATCACTATTCATTAATTGATACTTAGTCATAAATTGAATTTCAGCCTAACCACGGGAAAAAAATCAGAAAATGCTCTTAAGGACTGACTTAAAAATTATTAATTTACCTCTCTACCTCTGAATAATTAAGTTGATCTAATCGTTACTCAAATACTGGTGATTCCGGCATCACCAAGTAATTGCAATAAGCTAATTGTTAGTTGAATCTACGTAATTCTTGGTAGAAAAATGTACCGAAACGTTATTGAAAAACTTGAACTAATTTGTCTGACAAATTGCATAAAATACAGGTTTTGTTCTGATAAAATTAGTGAAATTTGACATACTAGTACATTGTATACATTGTACATTATATGCATAATAGTACATTGTGCGCCAAGATACTAGAGTCGGTCATTATACGGCGCGTGTTAGTTTGCAATACAACTCACAGACGAGCCTGTACAGGTCATCTTGACGGTTTCTGTGCAGGAATTTGGCGAAGGAAACTGTACATGATCCTGCATAGGAACTAATCCGCGAGGGTTCGCTGGTGGCTTGGCTCTCTTGATAGTGAGTTGGTTCTTCAAGGGAATAAAAGAAAGACAAGTTTATAGCTGCAAGCGTCATCAGTTTTCGCAATGGCTTCTGTACAGGATCCTTCCAAAGGTTCCTTTGACGGCTTTCTGTGAAGGATCCTATGCACGTTCCTGTACAGGCACCTGTACAGAATCATTCAAAGGTACTTTTGTCGGTGCAGCTTCCTTCGCAGGATCATGTGCAGTTTCCTTCGCCAAATTCCTGCACAGGAGCCGTCAAGATTACCTGTACAGGTTCGTGTGCAGGAATTTTCATCTGGGTCGAATCGGTACAATTCACTTTTAACGCCGGTTAACAAGATTTTTATTGAGCCAGTTGATATTTGATTGCGAATCATGCCTGCTGTGTATAAATAATAATAATAACTAATTGAATTAGTGCTATCTTTCTGCTTTTCGATTAGTACTTATTCATTAATTCAGATTTATTTAGAGAAGAGAATTTTACTTGCCTGACACGTTCGACTTGCATGAAACTTGATTTATACAAGTTTCAATTTCGATACGCGAATCTTTTTGTAACCAAGAATCAACCTCCCTGACCAGGTCCTTTTTAATTAGTCTTCTTGCTTCTTCGCAAATCCAAATGTGAACAAAATTTTCTTCTGATACTCCACACAATCTAGATATAGTAATGCATTGCTCTACCCTTTATTGTTTGACAAACCTACGTTCCCACATCTCAGTGTCGCCCCCTGTTCCTTAAACTCCTCTTTGTAACTTTTGTATAGCTTTGTCGATCCGCCCCCAATCAGATTGAATTTCTTGTTCTGACTTTCTTATAACCCCTCATTCTAAATTACTGTGTATTTTTCCTTCATTTTCTTCGTTTCTCATTAAGCATAATGTTTCTCCGTCTCGTATTTCGGCCATCGTCTTTTCTAATACTTCTCCCTAGTGATGCATGTTGATCATTGAAAATTTGTTCCAAAAGCTCGCTAGATTAAATTAAAACCTTGAACACCATACTCACCATATCGAGACGAAAAATCACTCAGTCGAGATGATCGTCTCGTCTCGATCGAATTTTTTCGTTACAAATTCTTCATTACTATATCATTTGAGTTCCATATAATTATCTTCCAAGCGAATCTCGATTTTGTCCAAAAATGCTCGGCATGCATCACTACTTCTCCCCATTTGGATGCGTAATCATTATCAATCGCTCTTGATTCCTCCATTAGACAAATCCTAGGTAATCTCTCTCGCCCCATTCTCACGATTTCTAAAACGTATCTACTTGCCCTTCTTATCGCCTCAATTTTTAGACCTCTTCTCCCTGCTTTTATATTCCGAATATAATTTGATGCTCTTTTATCTATCCCCATTACAATTTTTATATATCTGCCTTGCACTTCTTCCATAACCTCTGACCTTTCCCATCCCCATACTCCCACTGCGCATAGGGCCCCTGACTTTGCGAAAGTGTCTAATAAATAGTGTCTAAAAAAATCTTCCTAAATTATTTATTCTTGCCATTTTCATTGCCCCCCATGCTGCGTTTATAGCTTTCTGTGCTTCTGCTGAAGTTTTCAAATGCTTACTGAAAATCCCTGCTGTAGGAAACCAAAAACCCAAGTACTTATATCGATCCACTACTTCTAGTTCTTCTCCAAATATCTTTCATTTTTTCCCTTCATTTCTCCTTGCTCCTTTCCGAATATCATGATTTTTGTCTTATTTACATTAACGGGTTTATTTTTAGTGAGATATCTGTCTAAAGTTCTGAGCATTTTGGTTAAACCGTCAGCAAAATCCGCTTCCAGGGGATCGTCAGCAAATTTCAATGCATAAACCTTAGTGTTTCCTATTACAGTACCTCCTTCTTTTTTCCTTTCCCACTCCTCTTCTTAATCTTCTACAAACACGTTAAAAAGAGTTGAGTTCAGTGGACACCCTTGCCTGACCACCCGTTGTTCTTAAAGCTCTCAGTTACACATCCATCCGTGATTACCTCATTTTTAGTTTCCCTGTACATAGTTTTGACCATTCTCAACATTTTACTCTTAATCCCAATCTTTTCCAATGGAAACAAATTATCTCTCGACTGTCCCGAAGAATAAGTCACTCACCAATTTTCCCGACAACCGAGCGTATCAACTGTATTATGCTTCGCTAGCGTGCCGTATCTCCATTTAAAAGTACATAGAGATACGACACACTAGCGAAGTAAAAGATAGTTGATACACTCTGTATACGGAAAACTTTGTTAGTGAGTTATTCTTCGGGACAGTCGCTCTGCCCACCTAATCAAACGCTTTCTTAAAATCTACAAAAGCTACGTATAATTTTCCCCCATCCCTTTTTAAATTGTTTATCATCGAGTTCAGCGCAAAAATATGATCTCTTGTTGCTCTCCTCTTTCTGAAGCCTTCTTGACTTTCTTTATATGTGACGTGCGCCGAAGAGAGGGAGCTCCCTTTCTTCGGCGCACGAGAGTCAAAATCGAGGTTTTCACACCTTTCGATAGTTCTTGAGTTGCTCTTTTTAATCAAACCATCGAAAAAAAATTTCGAGCGTTATTATTGCTAATAATTGAGTTGATAAGTACCCGAGAAATCGGGCTTTCGCTCGAGAGCTCGAGGTCCTGTGTAAAACCTCCCACCCCTCACCACTACATCTCCGCGTCTCATCTATACCCCGTCCGTGAGCAGCGCCGGTATATGCGTGAGAATGTAGTGGCAAGTGGAGAGGGAAGATATCGTGAGTCCTCTCTCTCTCCTAAAAGTCGACTTAGACCGCTCGTCCTGGAAAATCTCACTATTCAGAGTGAGCCCCCTTTCTTCGGCGCACGTCACATATGGACCTTTTTTCTCCAAACACCCTCTGATTCTTACATCTATCATTTCATGTTTGTCTCTTCCTTCAAATATAGGAAAGATTCTTGCTTTTTCCCAACCTCTCCCTATCCTTCCTTCCACATACCATTTATGCATCTGTGGACTTTTTCAAACCAAAATGTAGGTAAACCTCGTAGAAATTCTACCGACAGCCCGTCCTCTCCTGGCGATTTCCCCTTTCTCATCTTTTTTTATGTATCGCGCTACTTCCTCAGCATTTATTTTTCTATTTAGGTCTTCTTCTTCCTCTTCCCCTTCTAAAAAGCTCACACTGTTCCCTGCCTCCATTATTCTGCTAAGGTCTTCAACTAGCTCCTCTTCTCTCGCCAAATCAAGAGAGCTGGTCTCTGCTTCACTAATTCAATCTGCCTCACGTTACTTCTGAAAGTGAGATTTCCACTTTTTCCTTTTGATATTGTTGCCCCATTTTCTATTTCTGGGTCCGAAATCACCTGTTGCCCCCAAAACTCGCTCATTTGTTTACTCTCCGCCACTTTCCCCCAATTTTCTTCCCTTTTCCCTCGTTTATTTTCAGCAAAGAATTTTTTTCAAACTATTCCGTTCCTTCACGAATTCCTCCCTGTCCCTATCGCTTTTAATTTTTAAAAAATTCTTTGAAGTTTTTCAGACGATATGTTTCAAAGGTTTACTTTCTTGTTCCAACACGTTACTATTGCTTTCCTTCCTGATGGGAATTTTTATTTGTTCCTATCTTCCTAACCATTCCTAATTCTGATACGACCTATTTGATGCTCTGTATAATTCTTTCCCATCTATGCTGCCAGCTAGTGCCTTTCTCAGGCTCCTCCCAATTACGTTCCAAAGCTTTCTTAAATTCCTCTTTCTTATCCTGTTCCCAAACTATTCTTACTCCTGGCTATAATGTTCAGCATCTTTCCATTGCATTCAGATTTCCCACATTTTAAAATTGAACCATACTCCCACTCACAAACATGAACCCCTTCACTCACACTTTTCCTTATTCCTTTCAATTACTCTTTCTTCGCCCTACCTTTCTTGTTGATTCTGACCGCTGGCAACGTTGACCATACCAAATTTTTCTTTAATTTTGATAAGACGTCTCCTCTCTTCTTCTCTAGCCAAGTTTCCTGTGATACTATCGAATCGGAGTTCTTCAAAAAATCCCAAGTGTCCCATATCTTAGTTACTCCCGCAATGTTCCACTCAATTACTCGTAGATCATTAATATGTTGGTCTACGAAAATTCTGCTTCGCCGTCACTCCTTTCAATTCATCCCAAATGAATGTCTGACCGTCTATTTTCCATCTTATATAGCTTGAGAAGGCCTGCTTACATTTCTTTTTAGCTTTCCATACTTGCCCATCTATCCATCTCTGCCCTCGAGATTGTCTTTCCGTCAGGCCATTTTCTATGATAATTTTTGTTTCTTCAAAACTCTTCTTTCTTGCCATCAGGTTTTTCTTAGTGTTCCAGGAATTTAGCTCCACCAGGGTTCCTCCTCCGATCACTCTCAATTCTCTAGCCCTACGCTTATTACACCCTGTATTTCTTTGTCCATGTTTCTTCCCACTGCCCTGAAACATCGAACATTTATGAAGTTCTTTTGTTTTGTCTCTCCTCTAATTCCCACTTCAATTCTTCGACCCTGAGTAGTTCTAGTCGCCCCTTTCTTTGAATCGAACTTTCATTTTCTTCAGCAAGACTTTCGAATCGTTCAAAACCTCAATTCTTCTGCGGGTTGTTCCATGGAGCCCTGTATTTTCATTATTTTCTGCCAACTTGAGCCTGAAAATTTTTTCTTTCTGTTCATCTACTGTGATGTGTCTTCCGTGTGGTCGCATATGTTTCGCATGTCGAGCGAGTCGCACGTATGCGGGTGAAATGCGAGCACGTAGAGCGAGTCAAATTATTGTAACATTACGCTGAAAATATTAAAATGATAACTCGATAAATACCATTTGAACTTGGCACTTAGTAATAAATAATAAAAAGAATATGATTTTTCGAGCCAAACTCAAATGGTCTTTACAGAGTTCTCATTCTAATGTCATGAAATATAAGACTTTCCACGAGCGAGGAATCGAGGTTATATAATTTGTTTATGTACTTAACACAGAAGTAAAACGAATATATGTATATAATCCCTTGACACGTACAAATTGAGAAAACACGAAATCAGTGGAGATACAAAATTACCACAAACAAAGAATATATTTCAAACAGCACGAAAAGCAACCGAGAAAACTGAGTAAAAAACAGGTGATGTAGCCCGCCATCCGTGAAGTTCAAGGCTGGCCAGGGCCATAGGGGTTCGGTCCGTTGGCTGCTGGTGCTGAGGTTAAATCAACATGGCGTCGGTGACTGGCAGGAAAATTAAAAAACAAATATTTAATAAAATGATAAAATCGATATTTTTCCCATATTGATTTAAATATTCTATTAAATAAATATTGACAAACAAAAACTGATTTCCAAAATAGTATTTCACACTATATAATAAGCTAATGGAAAATTATTTTTTAGTAAGATACTAAAAAAATGAAGTTCTGACCTATACACTATTAATATTAACAACATTAGCTAATACGAATATGTTTATTTTGTTTATTCATACTGTTAATTTATTATTGAAAAATTGTGGCGATTCGTGCATGCATTGCGCTCTCATTGTGTTCGCACTTCATGATCGCACGTGTGCGAGCACTCTGTGACTCCTTGCACTCGCACTTGAGTTCCCATCACGCACTGATATCTGTCGCACTGATATCCTCAACTTGATGCTTGATAGTATCAATGTTTGCACTACTTATAATATTTCGCACGACTGCTGGCTGAACGCCTATCTCCAACACTTCCTTGTTAAGGCCCTCTACCCCCACTTTTAAATTCACTTCATTTCGCTGCTCACTTCCATCCCCGTCTTAGTCACTTTCGTCTTCTTCATCGCTTAAATAATTTCCACTAACTTTTTCATCTTTGTCATTCTCTCCATGGAACCGTGTCGGTGATCCCTGTGGAGGTCTGTCAAGTTTTTTTGCTTTTGCCAAAAGCCGTCTCTATTAAACTCACCCCAAAGGCCATCCGCTTTCTCCAGTCTACCCCTTCTTTCTTTTTCTTTCGTTAGACCTATCTTTTCAGTGCCCTGAGCTGTAAACTGCCACTCTGTTTCCTGCAACTCCCCCTGCAAGTCGCTATTGTCATCAAGAACAGGCCAACCGTTTCGTGCTGCCCCCTTGGTCTGTTCTTCAGAACCCCCACTTACATTTCTGTTTTCTTCCATAACCTCACTGTCTGTACCACACATTGTCCATAATAAACTCAGAAAAATTCACTTCTCCTAATAAATCCCAACTTTGGACAACACCTTCTACGGTTTTCTAGCTTTACAGCTACCATTTGATCAGAATTCTAGCTTCAGAATCGTACGAACTTCTGAAAAAACTACCGAAAATCTAACTTGAGATTTTCCACGCGTATTTCCACATTCGCGCGCCAACCGGAACTCTAAATGAACTCAAAATAAAGTGACGGCTTATCTCTGAGCTGCCCGTGTGCTAAAATTTCGTGGCACTACAGTCAGACTCTCTAGTGGCTAGAATGGGATGTAAGGCTCGGATTGCTTAGTTTCTAGACAGATCGTTTATTTTAATGAAGACTACTAATTAATTAAATATTAGAATTATTACTTGTTCAATAAGTCTCTGATATATAGATTTTTCAGTTAATTGAAAATATTTTTTTTTAATTTTGTACGCGAGGAAATGAAAAATTAATTCCTACAAATCTTGAGCATACGGCTGGTGTTGAATATTTGATGAAACTGCATAATATTTTTCTGTAACTATGTAGCGTCGCCTCAACAAACTGTGCTATCTGAACGTTGAAAAATCATTCTTTTTTGCTAGTCATGAATTTCAATCCATTACAACGTTATATTTATTAAAATAAAAAAACAACAATTTTGGAACATTGAAAGTGCTTGATATGTGAACAAATCATTGTAAATAATGAATTTTGTATAATTATATTTGCGATTAGGTCGTAAAATAATTATTATTGTCCATCGTTTTAAATAATAAATACGTTAGGATCGATTATTATTCACGCATTCCATAAATAATTATAATGAATCAAATGAATCATTTATACTAAAATTTTATTTTCTGGAATATTGTGATAATAATACGTAGATATAATACATAAGACACATTAGAACTAATATCAATTTATTATAACTTTACTATGTTATTTAGTTGAAGGCAAACGGGTTTGAAACATCTGTTAAATAGAAATCGTTGTTAAGAATACAGTTTGTATATTATGATTTCAATAACGTCAGCAAAAAGCGACAAAAACTGTACTGGCTTCAAAATGATTCAAGTATAATCTTCATAATATTCTAGACCGAATCCATTTCAATTCAGGCTGGTTCTACACTTGAAGTTGCAGAATCTCTCGGGGACAAAATATGTTGTTTTTTAGCGGAAATTAGGCGATACATATTTTTGCGATTTGTGAAAAAAAATTTTTTACAGAGTTATGGGTATTTGAATTTTTGGCTTTGTTTAAAAAAAAAACCCCCAATTTTTTCATTAAACTCGTATAACTTTTGACTTAATTGAGATATTTACGATTTCTTTTGCCAATTTTCTCTTGAATTTGTACTATCATAAGGAAAATACCTTGTGAGATTAATGCGGGCTAAATAACTCTTGTGAGCAGGAGAATTTTTTTCATAAAATCAAATTTTCGCATTTTTCTTGAAAACAACAACAGATACAACAAATTGTTGGAAAAGTAGTTTGCACATTCAAACAAGTTCTACAAAAAGTTCTCTTACGCATTTATGATATCTTGTACCGTTTCCGAGAAAAATGGAAAAATTCAATTTTCATGAACAAAAAATTGTCTTCATTCCTGGCTTATGGAAATACCCGCCATTACTGTTGAATACTAAAAAAATACATACGTTCATAAAATTTTCAGGAAAACGGTCTCCAGAAAATTAAATTTCGACTAACCTCAACATTCTTTTCTAATGTTTGTTTTCAGTTTAGTAACAATATTAAGAACATGTTTTATGAGAATAATAAGGTTCCTGAACTTTAAAGTGAACAAAAATTGGTTTTTATTTCTAAAATTGAAGAAACCCAATTCTTAACGATCGCAAAACTAAATTCTATTTTAGTCGATTTTTATCGACTTTTTCTATTTTTTGCGGAAGATAAAATAAACAAAAACCTAGTAAGAGTATATTTTCATAGATTTCGTTATCGAGTCGTTAGCGAGAAAAATGTGATTTCTGATCGTGAAAAATAAAAAAAATCGTTTTTCTGAAAAAGTCATCACACGATTTGTTTCGTTTTTGGCTTAAAATAACCGAGGGGTAACCTCGAAATACGTACAAGAGAGAAACTGTATGTATTGCTTTTGGATTGAAAATGAACCACGTTGATGGAAAAATAAATCGGATAATATTGAGAGGTCGCTCATAGCAATTTTGTCTGTGTTTACAGAAAAATATTTTTCTCGAAAACGACAGACCATGTTGCAAAATTGCACAGAATATAAAAGATTAGGCTCATGAAATTGATGTTCATTTACACCAACTTTTTTTCCACAATTTCGCATACTTATTAGGGTCTTTTACTATTTCTAAAAAATTAGTCTATATCGATTGTTTTATCAAGAACATATAAATAATTCGCATGTATATTCAATACCTCTCAGAAAGTCAAATAGACGATGGATAACGGTTCTTATTATAAACGATTTATTTTCCCTTACACGTGCTTCATTTTCAACCATTCATTCTTTCAAGGAAAAATTATTTAACGAAGATTAGTTCAATTCATGAAACTTTTAAATGGGCTGACATAAAAACAGTTCAAACTGACAACACTCTATTATATGCTCTTTGGAGCAATCATGTTTAAAAGCTTCATAATTCACATTACAAAATTTAATACATTTAATTCAATGAGTTTTAAGACGAAAAATGATCAACTTTTTGCTTGAGATATTATTACTTTAATAAAAAATAACCAGAAAAATGTACATTGGTCCCTTTTAAAAATATTCAAACTAGATGAATAAAATCACCAAATTTATATATCTATTTGTAATTTTCAGATGTCTGAGAGAAAAACAAAACGCTTACCTGGTTATTAGTGCAGAAAGAGAAGAAAAGAGATAGACACTCACTGAAAAAGAATCAGGTGCAATAAAGAAGTTATTTTTGTTTAACGAGTCCAAAAACCAAATAAATATTGTAGAAAAAGGAAACAAAGAATATTCACCCTTGGAAAAAAATTCTCGAACAGAAGATGGAGTTCAGCAGAACGAAGATTGTGAACATCAAAATAAGGGAAAACAAGGTGAATATCAGATTGAGGATAGTGGAGACATTTCACAGGCTGGATTGATACAATATTAATCACATAATTCTTTTTCTGTATAATTTGAAATAAGCGAAAGGGACGTTTATGAGAAGTTGTAGGGTCCGGAAGCTACGATCATGGTTTCTCAAAGCAGCCCATCCCGACGCAACTGGAACGTTTACGTCACCCCCTCCTGCTCCTTCTATCCCAGGAGGTAAGAAAGAGCAGGAAATTTACGCGAGAGACTTCGTACAAAACTGTTCCTTGGGGTCCGGTCTCTAGCCGCGGATGACCTTGCGCAGCTAACGGCACAATTGTAGATGACAGTTTCACCTATGGATACATTTTTAGAGCAACCAATCTTTGTATAATGTTCTGAGGAGCAGTGTTGACGGAACAGATGAAGTGATCCCAGATGAACAGCCTTTTGCATCCGGCTCGCGGTGGACTGAATCTGACGGTGACAAGCCGGGATTGAGTTAAGTTGGCTAAGATATGTGGCTTTCATGGTTTTTTTCATGCTTTAATTATGAGAACTACAAGGTGGACTTTGTAGCCTTGTTACAGTCTGCTCAGCTCGGAAACAAGTGCTTGATATTTCGCCTGTTCTTCTTTCTTCTTTGCCGTGATACTACCATCGGCCGGTGCCGACAATTCAATCACGTAAATGATCTTTGTCTTCAGATGTTGAAGGACAATATCAGGCTTTGTAGCACTGATTCGTTGAGTGGTGGAGAATGAGAAATTCCAGAAGTTCTTACACTGACCATTCTCCATAACAGACTTGAGTTCCTCCTGGGCGTATGGCAATATTGGCAATAGATCAACATCAAAGAAGTGCCGAAGATGGTAGAAACACTTTTAGAGCCGCATTGTGTCTCTATATATACCCGTAGCATGTATACTTCGAGCATCTACTAAGAACATGTCCTAGTGCTTCCTGCTCTTACTTGCACGCTCGGCAGTTGGTATCGTGTACAGGTACATTCATTATGCGCTCGCAGTAAACGAAGGAAGACTTGAGAAACATGTTGGACACACCGATCGATAGCTCTTCTCT
The DNA here is from genome assembly GCA_932178445.1 of Andricus quercusramuli. Classification (NCBI taxonomy): domain Eukaryota; kingdom Metazoa; phylum Arthropoda; class Insecta; order Hymenoptera; family Cynipidae; genus Andricus; species Andricus quercusramuli. Next base: position 99,992 of record CAKNXH010000233.1, read on the forward strand.
AGGTATAATGCCGTCGAATTTACCGTGAAGGGGCTTGTCAGTATGTTCTTTCACAAGTTACAAGTTACTACATTACTAGTTTGTAATTACAACTTCTTGTAATTTGTGTTTTGCAAGAGTTTTACGTCCACTTGTCTGGACTTATACAGGATGTCCCAGACTCAAGTGTCCGGACTTATACAGCCATATAAAAATTAAAAAAATAAATAGAAAATTCCTTTTCCAAAAATCAGTTGAAGTTTTACTTTTTTAGTCATAAAACATTTAAGCTGGACCAATCAGGAGCGCTGTATAAACATCCGTGTGTGCGTGAACGGGATTCCAACGTAGTGTTCTCCCTCGCTAACCCCACCTCTGCGCTCGATTCAATAACACTGCGTTGAAATCTCGTTCACATACACACGGCTGCTTATACGGCGCTCCTAATTGGTCCCGCTTAAATGTTTTATAACTAAAAAACTAAAACTTCAACTGATTTTTGGAAAAGGAATTTTCTATTTATTTTTTTCATTTTTATACGGCTATATAAGTTTGGACACTTGAGTCTAGGACACCCTGTATAGCTGTATAATAATAAACAAAATAAATATAAAATTCCTTTTCCAAAAATCAGTTGAAGTTTTAGTTTTTTAGTTATAAAATATTCAAGCTGGCCCAATCAGGAGCGCCGTATAAACGGTCATGTGTGCGTGAGCGGGATCTCAACGCAGTGTTATCGAAGTGAGCGCAGAGGTGAGGTTAGCGAAGGGAGAACACTACGTTGGAATCCCGCTCACGCACACACGACTGCTCATACGGCGCTCCTGATTGGACCAGCTTAAATATATTAAAATTCAAAAACTAAAACTTCAACTAATTTTTGGGAAAGCAATTTTAGATTCTTTTCCTTCATTTTTATACGGCTATATAAGTCCGCACACTGAGTCTGGGACAACCTATATTGTGAAAGTTGGTACAAGGAGCATACCGGTACTTTCCGGTGGTAGATAATACAATATTTAAGAAGAAATTATTATGGCATTAATATAAGTTTGCTTATCAATACTATATTTCAATTACGCTAGTGGGAACCTCTTTTTTCCTAACCTCAAATATATATACTTTTAAACGTATATTATGCTTCATCAACTTGTGTGTAACCGATAATTATAGCTGCACTCTAATAAGTGGTTCTTTAATTAATTCATAAACCAATTTCCACGGTCAGAAATTTCAGTAAACTTCCTTGAAAGGTAACTTGTATTCACTTTTACCACTCTTACAAAACCGCAAAGGCCCTGTGAAATTTGTCCAAAAATCACAAGTGCTACCAACAAGCCATAAGCTTTATGAAAGAACACGCTTGTAAAACTGCGTGATATTAATTGTAAACGGAGTCGCCGTACTTGTAGCGCATACAAAAAGTCAAGGAATTTGTGAAACGAACACTATAAGTACAAGCAAAAAGGTACTAGACTTGTATTTGTAAATTGTAACTTGTAGGTTATATAAAATAGGCCCCTGTACTCATTTTTTCAGCACCAAAGGTGTTAGTGATGCTAGGCGATGTGTAGTGGTGTTGGAATCAAATGGCAGCCCAGGCTTATCTGCGGCACAGTATACAAATGCCGCAGTATTGACGAGTTCATGTTGATGTGAGAGTCGCATAAGAAAAACTGTGCTATTTAGAACTGAGCAAGCCAGAACCGTTCTTCGATCATCCCGTGTGTGCTTCGGTCAACTTGCTCAAACTCATCGAAGTTCCAATTTACTGCACCAAATGTTTCATGGTATTTTCGCCTATGAGTTGAACACCCTGATTGTTACGCGATGATATAGTTTCTAGTCTTCCTTGGTGTAGGTAGACGCAAGCACACTTGTCCAATCGAAAGCTCATTCCAATCGCTTTAGAGTTTCTATTTACCGCCGCCACAAGGATGTGAAGGTCCTTTTTCGAAGAAGCAAAGAGTTTGAGGTCGCCCATGTATAAAAGGTGGTTGACCTTATATTCTCTTCTGTTTGGCGGGCCACATAGGTATCCAGAGCTTTCGCCTCGGAGCACCATAGATAGAAGTAAGAGGGAGATGCAGAGAAGTATCAGACTAGAGAGTCTCCTTGGAAGACCCCCCTCTTATATGTGTTGTAGCTATTAGTCACTTGTCTTTTGTCAGATGTTATGGCAAATCTTGGCCGCCACAAAAGCATAAGCTCTTTTCTGTATCTCACTTTTTTTAAATCCACCTCCAGGCACTCAAGAAGCTTGATAAGTAGCTCATGGTTCGTGTTATCGAATGCCTATCGAATGTTATCGAATGTCAATCCAAGCCATGGACAGATTGCGTCGTTATTCACGTTATTAAATTATTGCACTCCATACCGGCTCGACAGATGTTAACATTTTCTCTTTGAGGATGCCAGTAAATAGCTTGTAGCTGGTGTTCAAACAAGCTATGGGCCTGTAGTTCTTTGGATTTGACAAATCTTCGTTCTTGGGGATCAGTACCGTGCGTTCTTCCACTAGCTACTGCAAGATGGGTTGTTCTCCGTTTCAAAAAGTGGTAAATATATGAGCTAGATATGGTGCGTGGAAGCGAACTTCTTCCAGAAAAAGTTGTTCATTTTATCTGGCCCAGGCGCTGAAAAGTTGTTAGTTCTAGCGATAATTTTCTTTACTTCTTCAGCAGTAATAAGTGGGCACTCTTCCTCTGGACCTTGTAACCTTTGCCTTTGGAAAAAGTTACAAAAGAGTGATATATCAGAAGCGTCTTCATTTAGCTGATAAGTATCTCCATATACTTGCTCCCAGAAGACTTAAATCTCTTCTCGTCTAGGCGGATTTTTAACGGCCGTTCACTCGCCGTTGAATGCGCTGTTTCGCTGTTGGAAGAGATTTTTTTGCGCCCAGTGCTGCTTGATGGTCAACAGTTTACAATTGTTCAGCGTGTGATTTGCTTCCCTCAAGTTTCGAGCAAGTGTCCTAACTTTTGGAGTGAACTTTTCATTTGATGTTATGTAGCTAATCATGCACTGAACATTTGATGCATGCCGTCTCGCCGTTTCAATTTTGAACTAATGCTGCGCAATACGCTCATGAGTCTTACTGATACGTACTGAAGTATCGTTACTTCTATTGTCGTTAAGCAAGGAGACCGCCTCCTCATAAACTATACAGTTCAAATTCCAAAGATTGACATCTTCGGGGAGCCAATCAGGGAGAGCGGTATGTGCTCTAGCTAATTTTTTCATCCTGAGAAAGACTTTTCATTGGAGTTCTGATCTGCTACTTCTCACGTTGGCATTATCAGCTATCTGCAAATGTGGTCTTGCTGGAACAGGTGATATGTTTGCCGGAGGATGTTGCTCTTCTTCTTGCTGAAAAATCATATGTTGCTTCATGTTCTCGCGTTTGTCCGGGGCCATTGCTTGGTCGTTGCCTCAGTTCGGTCCTATTGCCACTCCTAACTAAACCATGGCCTCCATCCGAGAGAGGCCTATTGTGGATGGTACTGCGCAATACTGGTGATGTAACCGCTTAATTCCTTGAATTGGGCAGTTAGCCTAATGCAACGTGGCTGACTGCAAGAGCCAGGGCTCTCGGGCGATGGGGACGCCACTTCCATATGCCTAACTATGAGAAGTTGTAGGCTCCGGAAGCTGCGATCACGGTTCCTTAAAGAAACCAATCCCAAAGCTACTGGAACGTGTACGTCATCCGCTTCTGCTCCTTCTGTCCTAGAAGGTAAGCAAGAGCGGGAAATTTACGCGTGATAACATCGGGCAACACTGTTCCTTGGAGTCAGGTATCTAGCCGCGGATGAATTACGCGGCAGAGAAGACAGTTGGAGATGAAGGTTTCACCTCTGGATACTTTTTTAGAGCTACCAACCTTTGTAGAATTTAAGAGGAACAGTGTTGACGGACCAGATGAAGTGATCCCAGGAGAACAGCCTTTTGCATCGGGTTCGCGATGAAATGAGCCTGACGCTGGCAAGCCGGAATCTTGTTGAGTTGGCTGATAAATGAAGCTTCCATACCTCCAAGACAGCCGAGTATGAGAATTATAAGATGGACTTTGTAGCCTTGGTACAGCCTACTCAGCTTGAAAAGAAGTGCTTGATATTTCGCCCGTTTTTCTCCCTTCATTGCCGTGATATTACCATCGGCTGGTGCCGAGAATTCAATCACGTAAATGATCTTGTTCTTCAGATCTTGGAGGACAATGTCAGGCTTCGTAGCACTGATACGTTGAGTGGTGGAGAATGAGAAATTCCAGTAGATCTTACACTGATCATTCTCCACAACTGACTCGAGTTCCAACTGGGCGCATGGCAAGACGGGCAATAGATCAACACCATAGAAATGCCTAAGATGGTAATATAACACTTTTAGAGCTGCATTGTGTCTCTCTATGTACGCGTAGCGTGCATATTTAGAGCCTCCACTGAGAACATGTCCAATCGTTTCTGGCTCTTGCTTGAACGCTCGGCAGTTAGTATCGCGTACAGGTTAATTCATTATGCGCTCGCGGTAAACTAAGGTGTCTATGACGCCGTCCTGACAGGCAAAAAGAAATCCCTCAGTCTCCGATCTCAATCCAGCAGACTTGAGAAACATGTTGGACAGACCCATCGATAGCTCTTCTCTACGTATGATACCGTAGAACTTACCATGAAGGGGTTTCTCAGCATGTTCTCTTAGTAGGAGCGTATGTTCTGCTTCCTGTATACGACTTTTGAGCACCAGAGGTTTTAGTGATGCTAGGCCATGTGTAATGTCGCTGGAATTAAATGCGAGGTCAAGCTCCTCTGCGGCCATATCTGCTGCATGGTATGGAAACACCGCAGCATTGGCGACTTCATGTTGATGTACGAGTCGCATAAGCGAATCCGTGCTTTTTAGAACTGAGCAGGCTATAGCCAGAACCGTTCTTCGATGAAGACACTCTAAGCTTAGCGAGGGAGATATATTCTAGATACGGAAGATCTAGGATGAATACTTCGTTGTATTGTCATCATCTTGCGTGTGCTTATATCAAGTTGTTTTAACTCATCGACGTTCCATTTTACTGCACCAAACGTGTAGAGCAGTATAGGAACGACCAGCATATTGTTCGCGTGGATCTTATTCTTTCCAGATAATTCGGAAGCCCAAATTTTTCTGAGAATTTGGCGATACCTTTTTCCAAGGGCCGTTTTCAAGTTATGCACATTTTGGGTTTCCGCTTGCGGTATTCCAAGATATGTATATGTTTCTCCAATACCAAGATGTTGAATGGTATTTCCGCCTATGAGTTGAACATCCTGATCGTCACTGGATGATGTAGTTTCTAGTCTTCCTTGGTGTAGGTGGACGCAGGCACACTTTTCCAGTCCGAAGCTCATGCCAATCGCTTTAGAATACCTATTTACCGCATCTACAAGGATGTTAAGGTCCTTTTTTGAGGAAGAAAAGAGTTTAAGGTCATCCATGTATAAAAGGTGGTTGACCTTATATTCTCTTCTGTTCGGCGGGCTACATTGATATCCAGAACTTTTGCCTCGGAGCACAATAGATAGAGGCAAGAGGGAGATGCAGAAAAGTATCGGACTTAGGGAGTCTCCTTGAAAGACCCCCCCCCCCCTTATATGTGACAAAGCTTGTAGTCACTTGTAGTCACCCACTCCAGGCACCCTAAAGCACTGTAAAAACCAAAATCACCCGAAGATGTGTTTTTCAAACCTGGATCATTCGCTGGATCTCGTGTCGTCGAGGAACTAACTCGAGGGACCCTAAAGTACTGGAAACCCCTGACTTCCCCGCAAAGGATCTGTTTTTTTACACTTGGTGCATTGTTTCAATCTCATGTCTTTGAGGAACTTACTCCAGGGACCGTAAAGTACTGTAAAAAATCAGAATTTCCCAGAGAAGATGTGTTTTTTACACCTGGGGCATTGGCTTAATCTCGTGTCTTCGTGGAACTTACTCCAGGGACGCCAAAGTACAGAAAAACCCAGACTTCCTCGGAGAAGATGTGTTCCTTACACCTGGTGCATTGGTTCAATCTCGTGTTTCCGAGCAACTTCATCCAGGGGCCAGCTTACAAGGCCTTCAAAGTAAACATGGAGAATTACTCTCTAAACGTAGGTGAAAACAGAAGAATACCAGAGATGAGTGGGTAAATTTTACCCACATGGGGTAATCTTTGTTGCAGGCGATCTTTACCCCGAATTCCGTGTATAGATTACACTTAGTTTTTTCTGTGTATCTACGATGCGGAGACAGAAGGAATTTTTTTTTTTATGAAACTTTAGAGGAGTGCTTTTGACTCCCAAAAGAATATTTTCATTGCTATTAGAACTTCGCGCAAACAACTTCATTTTTTTTATACGTCCTACATTGCACAAATGACAACGCATTTTGATTTTTGAACTGTCAGTCACGATCACTGCTATATATAATATATATCTTTGTGGATCCCTGCATACCAGGTATCTCATTTTAATCAATCCACGTAGATAACTTATGAATTTGACTTTTCCGGAAAATATGTTCCAGACAAAAGTCATTGGGTTTGCAGGGGGGCATCTGACGATGACCTCAAAATTCACCTCAATTTGACTTTGAAGGTCTTTTTCAAGGTCAACTCTGTTTTTTTAATGGGAATCACTATTTTTGACAACGGATTCGGAAAGAGTGGAAAATTTTACGTCTGAAGTGATATTTTAAAGTTTTTTTCGTGATATTGATAAGGTCAATTCAAGGTCAAATGCTACAAAAATGCCGGCTTCAAAAAAAAAAATTTAACGTGAAAATGTGACAACAACCTTGACCTTTTGATAAATATCCGATGTCATTTGAAGGCCGCATTCTTCTCAGTCTCAAGGTCCCAAACCACAAGCCCACAAACCCTAAGATAACAAACATTATGTTGTACCGCCAGCATTAGCATTACCCGATACTCACTACGAGGAGGTTGCTTGGTCGGATTTCGAGTATTATTTAGCCCTGAAAAGGGCTGGTTTCGTGTAAACTTACTCAATCCATGAGATGTTCAAAATTTGCACCATTTATTTGTTGACAAAGTTCGATTCCTCGATGAAAATGTCTTACGGTGTTTAATAATACTTCACGTGGAATGTTTAAGCACGCTGTCCTCATTCTTTCAATTATTATGTTTTCTCTCGCAGTAGGTCTTGTGCGGTAAACTATATCTCCAAGATAACCCCAAAAATAAAAATCTTGTGACGCAAGGTCAGGCGACCTTGGCGGCCATTCAACGGGGCTTCCTCTACCTATCCACTGACCTGGAAAAATTTCATTCAGAAAATCTCTAACGAGAAGAGCGTAATGTGGGGCCGCGCCATCCTGTTGTAGCCACATTCTCGTTCGTGTGAATAGGTCGACGTTTTAAAGTAAAATTGATAGTTTATCTCGGATTAACTTTAAATAAGGACTCGTCCATAAACTGCGTAGCCACTAGAAGGATGGTGGGGGGGAGTAGTGGAGAATACTACGCCTATCTACAAGGGAGGGAAGCTTTTAACTCTAGCTACATAGCTTGAAGTACTGATGTCACTACGGCGCAAAGTGGACCTTTTTTGAAATTCTGTCTCAAAATCGTAGAACTTCTGAAAATAGAAAAATTATAGAGAAAGTCAGAAAAAACAATTGTGACCTTCAAAATCTGTGTTTAAGATGGAATTTTTGGCAAAAAAATCGTTTATGGAATACCAACAACGCTTAGATCTTACATTTTATGTGCTATACATGTTTTTATATAGATTTTTGCATGCCTAATTCGAATCCGACATGCAAATCGTTGTAAGACAAAATCCAAAATGGCGGAGCCAATATGGCAGACTAAAATTGAGAAACAAAACCGATTTGGCTGAAATTTGCCACAACCCTGGCGGACCGAACGAACGGAGCGGATACGCAACAGCGTATCCTTATAGTATCCACATCGTATCCTCTCCGTATCATGCAAGAAAAACTCATTAAAAAAGAAAGATGAACATTTCACTTGTTGAAATTCGGATTCTACGTGAAATTTTGCGTTAAAAGGTCACGGAACAATCGCAATAGTTTTTCTTAAAACATTAAAAACTTTTAAAAAATATACTACTTATTGATATAACGTGGGCTAAAGGTGACTTCAAACGCATCGTCGTTCGGTAGCCTGCAGTTAACTGCCACTAAACAACGATGCCTTTTAACCTTTTAACCTTTTAACGCAAAATTTCACGTTGAATCCGAATTTCAACAAGTAGAATGTTCATCTTTCTTTTTTAATAAGTTTTTCTTGCATGATACGTAGAGGATACGATGTGGATACTATAAGGATACGCTGTAGCGTATCCGTTCCGTTCGTTCGATCCGCCAGGGAAGGTGGTTTTTCAGGTCGCTGATTACAAATTTAAGGTCAAAATTGAAAAATTAAAAATGGCGGATCCGATATGGCGGCCCAAAATTGGAAAAGCAAACCGATTTGACTGAAATTTGCTGCAAGGGGGTTATTCTGGTCGCTAATTTCAAATCCAGGGTCAAAATTAAAAAATTTAAAATGGGGGACCAAAAGTGTGCAAAAAACAGATTTGACCGCTTTTTTGAATTCTGGAATTTTTACTTTGGATTTCGAAGGAGCCACCTGCAAAACCCTCCGATAGGCTATTTTAAGTCAAATAAATTCCGTTTTATAATTTTGGTCCACCATATTAGATCCGCCATTTTGAATTTTTCAATTTTGACCGCGGATTTGAAATCAGCGACCTGAAAAACCCCCTTGTAGCAAATTTTAGTCAAATTGGTTTCCTTTTACAATTTTGGTCCACAATATTGTATCACCCATTTCAAATTTTTCAATGTTGACCCTGCATTTGAAATCAGCGACCTGAAAAACCACCTTGTAGCCAATTTTAATCAAATCAGTTTTTACAATTTTAGTCTGCCATATTGGCTCCGCCATTTTGGATTTTGTCTTACAGCGATTTACATGTCAGATTCGGATTGGGCATGCAAAAATCTATATAAAAACATTTATAGCACATGAAATGTAAGGTCAAAGCGTTGTTGGCATTAAATAAACGATTTTGTTTGCCAAAAAGTCCATATTCAACACAGATTTGCAAGGTCACGATTTTTTTCTGACTTTCTCTATAATTTTTCTATACTCGGAAAGATTTTTTCTTTAAGGGCATGTGACACATATCCGATTCCTACTTCACCAACATTTTTTTTGTGACTCATACCAATTCTACATGAGAAGAGATATCAAACTGAAAGTTTGGGAAAATATAGAAAAGAAACTAGGGAAGTAATGAATCTAATAATAAATTTTCACCACTACAAAGAAAAAATTCCAAAAATTATTTACTTTTTGTAATTGTAAAAATGTATTGTACATAAACGTTCCTTAGTGACTTGTCTTTATTTTTCCAAGCTTTCAGTTTGATATCGCATCTCATCTGGAATTTGCATGATCCACAAAAAAATGTCGGTAGGTCATTCCGAACCAAAGTTCTACGATTTTGAGACAGAATTTCAGAAAAGGTCCACTGTGCGGCGTTGCTAGTGTAGCTAGTATCAAATATTGAATTCAGAAAAAATGCAGATCTTATAAAATAGTTTATAAAAATATTGATTTAAACGATAAAATCAATTATTTCATGTGTTCATAATTGGGACTTGGTTTTCATCTTTAAATTATATGGATTTGTGTTGAACGTAAAGTAAATATATACGATAAAAAAACACCTTCTTCAGTGACATATCGATTTAGAAGGGGGATTATATAATGAAGAACCTACGTAGATTGTAGGGGGGTGGGGGCAGTGAAAAATCCACGGCAATCTACGAGGGGGGACGGGGGACTAAAAAAATGACTCAAAACGGGCTACGTAGTTTATGGACGAGCCCTAACTATCTCTATCGACATTGCGATCAAAAGAATATGGACCAACTAAATATCCATTAATGATGCCACATCAAACAGTTACACTCCAGCGATGTTGATGGTCAATCTCTTGCATCCAATGAGGATTTACCGGCGACCAATAATGATAACTATGTCGATTTAATACTCCAGTGTTTTTGAACGTAGCCTCGTCACTGAAGAGCACGTAATTGAAAAAATTATTGTCATTATTAATTTGTTGCACTGCCCATTCAAAAAATCTCATCCTGCGAAGATGATCTTCTTCAACTAAGGCTTGGTTTAGAGTTATGTGATATGGATGAGAACCTGCAGGCCGTAAATATCTACTTGCAGTACCTCTAGGAACACACAAATTTCTTTCAATTTCCCACAAAATTATGTGGGGATCTGAATGAACCCTGGCTAGTACAGCAATAAATCGAGGATTATTTTGATGATCTTGTTCATTTCGTCTTCTCCTTAGTCGAAGAAAATTTCCTTGACGACTACGAATCTCAATATTAAGTATTACGCCATGATTAGGATGTTGTCGGTCAGGAAATCGATCACGATATAATGCAGCTGCTCTTCGGTAAATCTATTTCCGTGAATTCTATTCCCTTTAGGGGGCTTGACAAAAACATGACGATTGCTGCGATCGTTTTCTGTTCGCGGACGTTCCTGAAAACAGCAGCAATCGTCATTTGTTTGTCAATCACCCCAAAGGGAATAGAATTTACTACGTCCACGTCGTACGAGTATTAAATTTTGTTTATCAAGTGCAATTATCCACATTTCTTCACTTAAGAAATTATACACGTATCTCTTTGTCTTATAAACTTGTTAACTGTAATTTTCATATATACTATACTCTTAATATACTATACTCAAAACGAAATTGTTGACACTCTGCTCGTTTTAGTTGAATGTCAACGAAATTACCGAAGAGTAGCTGCATCGCATATCGTGAACGATTTCCTGAAACAAAACATCCTAATCATGGTGTAATACGTCATATTGAGATTCGTACTAGCCATGGTTCATTCAGATCCCCACATAGGTTTACGGGAAATTGAAAGAAATTTGGATATCCCTAGAGCTACTGCAAGTAGATATTTACGGTCTGCAGGGTCTCATTCATATCACATAACTCTAAACCAAGCTTTAGTTGAAGAAGATCATTTTCGCGGGATGAGATTTTGTGAGTGGGCAGTGCAACAAATCAATACTGACAATAATTTTTTAATTACGTACTCTTCAGTAATGAGGCTAGGTTTAAAAGTACTGGAATATAATTCTCATCATTGGTCTCCGCGAAATCCTCATTGGATGCAAGAGATTTCAAGCCGAAATATATTGCTTTTGCAACAAAATAGTTGAATTTTCAACCAACACAAATTTTGCGCACCAAGAGATGAATGTTCAACACAAAAAGACGAAATTAAAAAAAAAATTTCAATCAAACAGTTCCATGACCAAACAAATAGGTGAATTTTTCAGTCAAAAATACAAGTTTCCCAAGAAATAGCTAAATATTTAACGGAATAGAAAAGTTTTCAAGCCAAAATGACGATTTTTTCAAAGACAGTTGAATTTTTAACAAGAAAATTACTTTACAACCAAAGAAAAATAAAGTTTCAACCAAGAAGGATTAAAATAGTTAAAATTACTAAAAATAATTAGAGTTTTAACAAAATAGTTGAATTTTCAGCACACAAACATGCATTTTCAATCAAATGGTCGAATTTTCAAACAAAAAGTGACTAATATTTAATTAAATATTTGAATTTTTGAAGCAAAAAGACAATTTTTTTAGAAGACAGTGGAATTTTTATAAAAAAAAGTTCAGTTTCAACCAGAAAAGATGACTTTTCTTCCACGTAAAATAAATTTTCAAGAAAACGATAAATTCTCGACCAAGAAGATTAAGGTTCTACCAAAAAAGACAAATTTTGAACAACATAGGGGAAACCTCCCTACAGTAGATAATGATTTACAGTAGATAATCTTAATTAACTGGAAAACTGACAACAAATGTTCATTACTTTTGTTAGTATAACGTTTCAGCAGGGATACTATATGCTCCGACGAACTTTTATTGAAATTTCATAATTAATTAATGCGTAAGAGCAAAAAATTTATTTTTAACCTGAAAAAAAAAATTTCACCTATTCTTTATTCATACTTTTTAACTTAATGAAACATTTTCATGACATGTTAATACATTAGAATCAAAGCTTGAAGTTTAATGAACAATATTTATAAATACAAAGTGTTTTTTCTTCAATATTTATAAATATTTAAGGACATTTCATTGAATATTACATTTTCCAACAGTAGATAACCAACAGTAGATAATCGGAAAATTACAAGAAATGTCTCTGTCAAAATTGGCAGCTCTGCGACTGTCTCGCAGTTGTTTTAAATTAAAGGTTGTGTTTGTTTGTTTATTTTGATTTGTGAAGTTTTTGAATTCAAATTATTTCAAATGATAAAGTAAGAAAATAATGTAAATTATTATTTATTAAAAAGCTCATAAATTTTAATTGTCTTTCAAGGAGCCTTTCGGAAAAGGTATAATTTTTTGGATTAAGGTACGTACAAAAACTGCACTTTTCTGTCATCGCAAGTCAGGTTAAATTGTATGAAGATTAAACATCTTGTACCAATCGCACCAACCTTACGAAATATCAGAGATAAAAAAATGTCAATAATTTAAACTTTTGCGTTTTTTATAAAATTATCGTAGTTTCAAGTATTATTTACTCAATGAATTGATTTTAATTGTAAGTATACTAATAATCAATTATAATTATCCAGAATTGAGTATTCTAACTTGCCCAGGAGCAATACCAGAAACGATTATCTATTGATGGACAAAGGTGTCAAAATCGTACCATTGACCAGGTCTAATAAAAAAGATTAATACAGCTAATTGATTAATTTCGTGATATTTTTTTCTATAAGAATACTTAATTAAATATGTAAGCTTTATTTAACAATGATCATCTTTCTTTGATTTTGGAAACTGATGCAGTTAAATGCTGTTGATTTTTTCCCTATCTACTGTAGGGTGGTCTCCCCTACATTAATTTTCTACCAATTAGTTGAATTTTTGACTTGTACAATAAGCCGGATACAGTTTCAACAACAAATGGAGGAATTAAATTTTCAGATAGAAATTCTGATAAAAAAAAAACTTCGAAAATAAATAGAAAACGAATTTCCAACAAATTTCTTGAGTCTTCAACATTGTTGATAATAACTAATTTTAAGAGTCATGTAGGGCAGGGTGGAGCGAGATGGGCATAGGGGGTAAGATGAGTCACTCAATTTTCTCGTAGGCTATTATTTCTTTTGTAACTTTTCTTCGTACACATTTCAGGAAGAACGTTATGAAATTTCTTTCTAAAAAATGTTCGCTTAATGTTGAACAAATTTGAAAAAAGCTAAAGTAAATAATTTAAGAACTGTATTCTGCTATTTTGCATTTGTTTAGAATGACCAAGAAACACACAAAAACGCATATTAGATGTTTTTCCTGTGGTTATTTAAATATCATATTTATCAAACCTTAGTTTCTAACAGATTTATATATCATTGTAAAAGAGAAATAGGTGCAATTCTGATTTTACTTGAAATTGTCATATGGGGCGGAATGGGCCACCTCTTCCTGTGCACCTAACCTCTTAGTGTAACAGATAGTAGGTTAGCATGCAATTTTCCATTGTATCAGATTGTGCAGTGTGTTAATTATGGTTCAAACGTATAGAAAACCAATCTTGTCGAAAAAAATGCTCAGAAAAAGTATGACAGCTGCACTGTTATAGGACTATATTAGAAAATAATATGAGTTGCCGGCAACCAGAAGGGAGCACGTTTTTCTCGTATATTTCTGAGTAACTTTGTTTGAAAACTCGTGAAATGATATAAAAATGAAATAAACATTGTTATGGTTGGAAAAGAGGGCAAAAATATTTAAAAAACGGCTTAAACCCCCGA
>CAKNXH010000233.1:118864-133373 GCA_932178445.1 Andricus quercusramuli
CTCTGCACCTATCACTGGGAACTTCTTGACATAAAATGCGGGCGCGGTATGCTAACGTGGAGATTACACCGTCCTGGCATGCGAAAATAAAGCCCTCTGTACCTGAATTGAGCCCTGATGATTTGAGGAAAGCAAAAGTTTGCTCCTTCGACAAGGACTGTTTTTCTACATTTCTGTGAAAGTTTCCGTGCATTTGCTTGTCGAGTAGCTCTTGGTGAAATTTTCCAACCTCTGCTTTCTTTACTTCGGCTTTTAGACGTGAAGCATCTAGATGGAGTAATGCACTTTCCTCACTTCTGATGTTAAAATTCAGGCCAAGGGTCTCAGCAGCTTGCTCCGCGGCTTTGTAAAGGAACGCCCCTTCGCCAATCATCTCGTGGTTTCTGACCATCTTTAGGAGAGGATCTCTGCCATTCGCAATGATGTAAGCTGTACTCAAAACAATTCGGTTATGAAGACACTGGAGATTCAGAAGTCCGCGTCCGCCTTGCTGGCGTGAAATGTATAATCGCGGAACTGACGAATTGATATGCAAGCTTTTATGCATATGCATGATCTTACGCGTGGTGACATCAAGGGCCTTAAGCTCGTTCTTCGTCCATTGAACCACCCCAAACGAGTAGAGTAGAACCGGGACGGCAAGCATGTTAGTCGCAGATACCTTGTTCAACGCCGACAGATTGGAAGACCAAATCTGTCGAAGAAGATGCTTGTATCTGCTTCGGAGAGACTCCTTCACTGATGTTACGTCCTGAATGCGGCTTTGAGGCACGCCCAGGTATGTATAGGTCTCTCCAGTGTTAAGATGTCTAATAACACTTATATCCACAAGCTCAGGGTCCTTCGGAACGCCAGTAATCTTTCCTTTCTTCAAATGAATTTTGGCACACTTGTCCAAACCAAAGTCCATCCCAATCTCTCCTGTGTAGTTCTTGACGATATTTAAAACAGTTTGAAGTTTGCTTTTACCAGCGGCATAGATCTTCAGGTCATCCATATAGAATACATGAGTGACCTTATGCTCACGCTGATTAGTGTCGCCACAGAGGTATCCAGGAGAATTTCGTAGTGCAAGAGATACAGGCAAAAGTGTGATGCAAAAAAGCAAAGGGCTCATACTATCCCCTTGAAAGACGCCCCTCTGAAAGGTGACGTTGTTCGTCGTCAGACGATAATTCCTAGATGAGATGGTAAATCTAGTTTTCCAAAGAGGCATCAATCTCTCTATGCATCTCACTATGTGTGGATGTACCTTCAAGCTTTCCAACAGACAGATGATAAGTCTATGAGAGGTTGAATCAAAAGCTTTCCGGTAGTCAATCCAGGCCATTGACAGGACGCGCTGATGGACTGTAGCGTCTTTACAGACACACCTGTCAATCAGCAGGTTCTCTCGACAGCCTGCTACACCTTTTTTCGAGCCACGTTGTTCGTATATCTCTCGCCATACAGGCTCAATTCGTCGAACAATCCTGTTGTTTAGGATAGCTGTAAAAATCTTACACAGTGTGTTCAAACAAGTTATTGGCCTGTAATTCTCTGGTTTGGACAAGTCGCCTTTTTTCGGTAGGAGTATAGTGCGTCCTAACACTAGCCACTGCGGAATGGGCATCTCCGACTTTAAATATGAGGTGAATATGCGGGCCAAATGTTGGTGTGTAGAAGTAAACTTCTTCCACCAAAAGTTCTTGATACAATCTGGTCCAGCACAGGAAAAGTTCTTCGTGCCTCTAAGTGCTTTTTTCACCTCTTCGGCAGTGACTGATAGGCACTCCTCCTCAGATTTTATGAGGCTGTCGCAAAACTCCTTGAAGCGAATGATATTGCCAGTATCTTCCTTCAACTCTAGTGTTTTCGGGATCTTGTACACCTCGCTCCAAAAAGTCTCTACCTCCTTGGGCTTGGGTGGATTTTTTACAAAAACAGGGGGATCACTGAAGAGGCGCGATGGCTCATCGAGAAACTGTTGATTCTCTCTGATCCATCTCTCCCTCTTCTGTATCCTCCTCCTTGCGTCAGATAACAGCCTTATTTTGTCAACAATATGCTGCTTGATTGTCAGCAGCTTTGACTTGTTTAGTGTGTGATTCAAGGTCCTTAGTTCTTGGGCGAACTTTCGAACCCTTTCCGTGAACGGTCTACCAGATGTTATGTAGTCAATCACACATTGAACACGGGACGCATTCTGTCTTGCCCATCCAATTTTCTTGTTCAGTTGATGCAAGCGTCTTCTTGTCTTTTGATCCATCGTCGGTTTGAGCCTTCGATTTGAATCAGCCAAAGCTCTCGCAGCACCATAAACTGAGCAATTGATGGTCCAGAGGTCGGACTCTTGCGAGATATCTCCACAAAGGGAGGCATCCATTTCAGCCAGATCTTGGGGCTTAAGAGGAACCTGCATGTTGATGTTCCTCCTTGTACTGAAATTGGCATCATCTTCAAGAAGGTGCCTACTTTCTGCGGTTGGTCTTAATGTCGTTTCATCTTCGTCTGCAGCTTGTTCAAGCAGCGGTTGAGGAAGCGCTCCGCGTACATATCCATTTTTGCGGAGGTAGTCGGCTTGATTTCGCAAAGACTGATGCGAAACGTGTTGAAGCTCTGGGTGTTTCTGGCACCACAGAGTATGCATACGCGCCATAAAGCCTCCACGAACAGGGATAATACTGGCATCGTAGCAGTCTAACACATCATTCTTAAGTTGATCCGTCCACTCAATGTGGGCGTTTCGCCGGTTCAACGTTGTGTTTTCATCTAAATTATTTTCAGCACCCCGAACTCTAGGATGATCGGCATTGTTTGCCGATCCATTGTCGGGTGCTCTGCGCGTTCGATCGTTTTGAACCGCATCTACAACATTTTGGTGGTTTTTTGGTTTCATTGTTGTTCCCACGAGCAGCAAGGGAAAGGGTTCGTCCATCCTTGTAGAGCCCCGCGTGCAAGGATAAGGCTATTACTCTGAGACATCGCCCGATATCCCAGAGTCACCGTTAAAGACACCTCACCTAGGTGCCATGCAGCTTTCGGCACGGTTCGCACACCTTCGCTTAGGGGTTATTCCTTCGGGACCATCCCTGGACAATTGTCCGCGACTGCTTATTAATTATTGTATCCATATTCAGCAGAAACCCTTGATACGGGGACCCTCTATCCGCAACCCAAGGACGCGTTCGGTGGCTTTGTCATAAGCCCTTCGGTTCTATTCCAAGGGAATCGAGGTTAGAAACTTTCACCATGAGCCACTCGACAAGCATATGCACGGAAACTTTCACAGATATGTAGAAAAACAGTCCTTGTCAAAGGAGCAAACTTTTGCTTTCCTCAAATCACCCGCGCCCGCATTTTATGTCAAGAAGTTCCCAGTGATAGGTGCAGAGCGTGTCATGCACACGCTGAGTACCTAGAACATATACTATCGGGGTGTCCGACCCACGCAGGAACAACGTATATCTATAGACATAATGCGGCCCTAAGAGTACTTTATTACCACCTTTGTCGCTCTTACGGTGTTGGTCGCGACCCTGCCCTGCCGAACGCTCCAAGGGATATAGAGTCAATTTTCCGAAACGAGAAGTGCCAGATTTTCTGGAACTACGATTTTCGGGCAGCAGTCTCCGTTGCGCACTCGAGGCCTGACATTGTTCTCCAAGACTTCGAGAAACGAACTATATTCGTGATCGAATTCTCGGCTCCATCCGAATACAACATCACTGCAAAGGAGAAAGAAAAAGAGGAGAGATATCAAGACCTTAAAAGAGAGCTGCGTCGACTGTACCCAAAATATTCGGTACGAGTAATTGTTCTTGTGATAGGTGCTCTCGGAGGTGTGAAATTATCGCTGGTTCGTAACCTTAAAGCCATACCCGCGTGCCAAAAATATGCCAAGGCTCTTGCGAGATGGATGCAGAAAGCTGTCATCCTTGGGTCGCTTCGTGTCCTCAAGACACACGAGGGTTTCGCCGGCCTGTCGTTGTGATTTCGTCGTGCCCTGTGACCACCCATCTCACGGATGTGAGACGTGGCCATAGGTGTATTTTACCGCGGTTCTACTGGGGGCCATTGACATTTTTTCCAGATGGCAGTTGCTCTTAGTGGTACCCTGCGGTGGTTGTTTAACTTTTTTTAATTATATATATATAAGTTCAGTGTCATGTAGTAGACCTCAGTCTAGTATTTGGGATTTACTTATGCTATAATTTAAATTTCACTGAGACAATATACACGGGTAAGTCGAAAAATTGTTATAATTATTTCTGTTATAGAATTATTGGAAGATATGTAAATATAAATCGTTTTTCTATTCACTGTTTGTAGAGTTAGTTACGGTAGAGGTTAGGATTTAGGATTGCATCATTTCAACATTAAATATCCCAGATAACAATCGTGCGTCGCACTTTACTCGCACGCGGTGAGTCTCACGACGTGCGTGCACAAATGCTGCGTTCTGAACACAATGTGCGTAATGGGAACTTTAGTGCGAGTGCAAGGAGTTGCAGAGTGCTCGCACACGTGCAGTCACGAAGTGCGATCACAATGAGAGCGCAATGCATGTATGAATCGCCACAATTTCTTAATAATAAATTGGCAGTATAAATAAACAAATTAAAGACATTCGTATTAGGCAATGTTGTTAATATTAATAGTGTCTAGGGCAGAACTTCATTTTTTTAGTATCTTACTGAAAAATAATTTTCCATTAGCTTATTATGTAGTGTGAAAAACTATTTTGGAAATTAGTTTTTGTTTTTCAATATTTATTTAATAGAATATTAGAATCAATATGAAAAAATATCGATTTTATTATTTCATTAAATTTTTTTTTTAATTTTCCCTCCAGTCACCGACGCCATGTTGATTTAACCTCAGCACCAGTGGCCAACGGACCAAACCCCTCAGCCCCTCACCAGCCTTGAACTTCACGGATGGCGGGCTACATCGCGTGTTTTTTACTCGGTTTCTCGGTTGTTTTTCTTGCTGTGGTAAATATGTATGTTTTCGTTTCATCATTCTCTAACTTACCAATATTCTTACTTATAAATAAAATATAGTAAGTCATTTCATTAAGTGGCCCATCCCGCCCCAGGCATGGGGCGATATAAACCAAGCGCACTAGTTTTTTATTTTCGTTTCTGATTCTGCATATATCCTAGTAGCAACGTCTGGCTTGTATGACAGAGGCCAGAGTCTGGCTCAGCATCTGCTCCCTCTAGTCGACCAGACTGACTGGAGAAATGATCAGACCAGACGAAAAACAGAATCTGGTGAATGAAGGAACCAGATTCTGGTATTTAGTTTAAACGCTAGTAATTAATGTAGAAATTAATTAATGAAATTGAAAATTTGGCAATCGGAAATTTGAATGATTCACAAGTATGCCCAAACATGCAAGCATGCAATAAACTTATACGACAAGAAGTTATGTTTCAAATATTTCAGTGTATCTTCTGATATGTTGTGACGTCTCCGCAGTATATTGCCCCAGAAAGGGCTGAAATGAAGGGTAGCGGTCCAAAAGGGTGTAAGGGACATTTTGACGTAAATGGGTTTATTAGCCCAAAAATTATTTAAAAATCAAATACACATCCTGTTAAAAGGATTTGCTTGAAATCGCATTTTTTAGTATAGCAATACAAAGTTGGTGTGACAAAACGGGGAACGCACATTCTGTGCATGACACGATCGCCGCAAGCGCAGGCGCAACGTGGTTGGTTATGTAGCGTGAATCGTGTTGAATTAAACTTACGGATTTTCATTCATTACAACCAATAAATTGTAATTATGCCGAGACGCTGTGGACAAAATTAAATTTTTTAAATTAACATATCAGTGCCATCCCAACCTTAAAATTGAAAACTTTTTAAATTATCATTTTTTCAAAAAATACGATGTGTTTGTGATTAACTAGTTTGTTTTTTATTTACCAACAAAACTTATTCCAAGTAAGGTCAAATTTAATATAAAATAATGACATTTAATTACTTTTACGATGAAAAAAGTGAAAAACAATCTGTTACACCGCGACACCGTCATACAAAAATTTGATTTCCTCTGAACTGAATAACTTTTTTGGATCAAAAATTTTTTATTTTCATTCAGAATTCCTATATCTCGAAAACATATTCAAATTTTTGTAAAAAAATCAAAATTATACTTTTAATCGCTACCGCAAACCGATTTTCAAACCTGTGAAATTCTAGGGTCAGCATTCTCGGTCGATTTTCTCCAAACTGGTTAACTTTTTTACTTCAAACATTGTTTACCCATATTCACACATTCAATATCTCGGGAGCATGTTTTTATTTGTTTAATAAACTAAACATGGAATTGTTTATCTCAATCCGCAGCCGAGCCCGCTCCAATGTTAGGTTAGTTTCAGTTTCAGATTGTCAACTTCCACATCTATTTCCTCTAAACTGTCTAACTTTTTCTGATCAAACTTTTTTAGCCTCAAATCAGTAATATTTCAGCTCGGGAGTTGACTTTTGTTTTATCTTTAAATGGTGATTTCGATTTTACAGAATGTTTTTTCGCTCTCCTGAAAAGTTGACAAAATGTCCCCTGCACCGTTTTGGACCGCTACCCTTCAAATATAGTGTAAAACTATTACAGAAACCTATTTAGTGTCATTTCACGTTATTTTATTTTTGTCTTGTGTATATCATGACCAGTCTGGGCCAGGGTCTGCTATACCAGACTCTGGTGCCAGAACCTTTATCAAAATTATAGTTAAAAGTGTTTGTAGAATATACACGGTGTCCCATTTTAATTTATGGATGCAAATATCTCTTGAAATACTCCATCTATAAAAAAATGATTCAGACAAAAACTGTACAGTACATGGGGGGTCATTTAAAGGTACTATTAATTTTAACCTTGAGGTCAATTTTCAAGGTCATTTGAAAAATGTCTCCTTCGACATTTTCGACGTAAAATTTTCCGCTCTTTTCAAACCCGGAATCAAGAATAGGGGTTTCCATTATAAAAAATCATCTAAACCCTCAAATGACCTGGAAAATTGACCTCAAGATCAAAATTGATAGTACCTTTAAATGGCCCCCTATGTACTGAACAGTTTTTGTCTGAATCATTTTTTTTATAGATGGAGTATTTTAAGAGATATTTGCATCCATAAATCAAAATGGGACACCGTGTATATAACGACTTACTTTCAAGCAATGAATTAGCAGATTTTAAATACTAACGTGAAGAAGACAACTATGCCCATCTCGCCCCACCCTACCCTCAGGTTTTTGAAGATTGAAATAATGAAATCTGTAATCGTCTATTTAATATTAGTTATTTATTTTATTTTAGTTTCACTTTCTGTTTAGGCAAAAGTTGTATCATTTTCTTGCAATATTTTGTTTATATTTTTCAATCATTCTGTGATCAGTATTTATGTATATTTGTGTATTCAAAATTTCTAAACAATTACTGATTCCACTGTTTTCTTCCAAACTACACTTTATTTCATATTCTTTTTCTTGTTGTAGGTCACAAGATCGCCACTGATTCTAAACACTTTGGAATCAGATATAGTATAGTGTTATTGAATATTTATTTCATGATTAGACAAGTTTTGACAAAAACCGTACGACTTGCGACGTGACGGGTCAGTCGAGATGAGACTGGAGAGACTATAGAGAATCGACCCGAAGGGGTGGTTTATCGATTAGACTGAATAGAGCTTCCAGAACCTTCTACTAGTCATACAAGCTACACATGGTACATGCGCAATTACAAGTATACGTTGTAATGGTTATTCTATATGAAGATTATGTAGGGAGTATTATTATTATATCGCTTATAAGCAAGGTACATAACATACTAATATATATATTTTTTTTTCTTCAGGAAAGCAGGCAGATTCGGCTGATAAAAATAATGCAGATTGGCTACCATGTATTGATTTCGGTTACGAGATCGGGGTCAGTATTGAAACTAAGTCGTGCAAAACTAGAGGAAAATTTTTCTACAAAGAGCATGCCAACCTGCACGGCTTCGCAGACCAAAATAACAATGGATGACATATCGCAGTTGTTCGAAGATTTGACGCTATAGCCACCACACTTTTGGAGAAGTTGCAGAGAAAAGCCGATAAGTCAGATCTTTCAGAGAACTCATTCAAAAATAATGATAAAAAGACGAGGTGCCTCACAGGACTAGAAAGTTCAGGAATGCTTTTTCTCTTACACAAAACAATGGCTCCTTTTCTATTTGCACGAAGTGCCGCTGCTCTCTCGATTTTCCAACAGCTTTTGCTTACGCTCGTGAAACTTCGGCTGAACTTACCTTTCCAGTATATTTCTTGCAGGTGATATTTCCTAGACAGACTTGAACTTGAATTTTAGAATTGAACTTGAATTCCAGAATATTTTAGTTTCGGTGTTTTTCCATACACAGTATCGAGATGATTTCGCAAGTGCTTGTATGCTTGGCGCCAACCTGGTGGAATTACAAACACCACAGAGCAGTGAAAAATATTCCAGCTATTACACCACAGGGCTCAGTATGCTTTATTTCCCCAGACTGGGGTGAACGTGCGAGTGATGAAGTAATCACTGAGCAATCTGGGTTTCTAGACAACATAATTCCTGGAGACGTTGTTCTGGCTGACAGGAGTTTTCTCATCGGGGATTCTCTTGAGATGCTGGGAGCGGAATTGAAGATGGTCGCCTTCCCGAAAGGTAAAACAACTTCACATAAACTTGATTTTTTACTGTTTGCCCAGGAAAAAAAGAACCCATAGTGAAATGACGACTCTGTGAATTGCGCATCTGTCATTTGCAGATTCAGAAAATTAAGCCTGTATCGGTTTGCGACTATGTGAATTGACCACTTTCTCAAGCAGCTTCGAATCTGCTATGTGCTGCAATTAACATTTAAAGCAAAGTCATATTGAATCGGTTTCCCTCTTTTTGAATGAGACCGACTTTTTTGAGGTTAAGCTGCCATATTTCACAAGAATTTGTAAATTTATAAATTATCCAGAGATTAAAGGAAATCATGCGCGAGACTACTAGATTCATTTTGCTATTTTCATTCTAGAAATTGTGAAGGCTTTTG
Organism: Andricus quercusramuli; assembly: GCA_932178445.1. Taxonomy (NCBI): domain Eukaryota; kingdom Metazoa; phylum Arthropoda; class Insecta; order Hymenoptera; family Cynipidae; genus Andricus; species Andricus quercusramuli. Next base: position 127,928 of record CAKNXH010000233.1, read on the forward strand.
CGGCATATAAGTCAGTCAACAAATTAATAACGACTAAAATTCTTAAAAAACCAATCGGCAGCAATCTGGAATTCCACTGATAGAAACGCAATTCAGAAGCATTTTTGTTTCCCGGGTATCATTGAAAAGAATTTTAATTTCTTTTCTGCTTACAGGAAGGACACAGCCTGACCCTCTGTACAGTTACAAGAAACGAGGAGCATCATGCACGTGAAAATTACCGTAGAGCTTATAATCGGAACTCTGCGGCAGGAATATACCATCCTGGAAGGTATTGTTCCGATCAGTTCGCTTCGATGTGAACAGCTCGGTGTCAGCGCTTACGATCAGATTGTCCACGTTGGCTGTGCTTCAATCAACTTGAACAAATATTTTGTTACACTGTCACCTAGATATATTATCAACTTACTTACGTCTTTTATATATATATATATATATATATATATGGGGGAAGTAGAAGAACGGGGGAGGCAGAGATGGAGGAGTTGAATGACGAAGAGATAGAGAAGCAGATAAGGAAGTTGAAAAGGTCAAAAGCAGCAGGGCTGGATGGGGTAGAGAACGAAGCATGGCTGTTTAGTACACAAGAGGTTAAGGAGAGGCTGAAGGAGGTAGTGAAGAAAGTATGGAGGGGCGAGGGATTCCCAGGAGGGTGGAGAGAAGGGCTAATAGTGCCACTGTATAAGAAAGGGGATAGAGATAGGCAGGAAAATTATAGAGGGATTACGCTAATGAATACGGCGTATAAGGTATACGCGATGGTAGTGGCAGAGAGACTGCGGAAAGATGTCGAGGGGAAAGGAATATTGCCGGAGACGCAGGCGGGATTTAGGGCGGGTAGGAGTACTTTTGACAATATCTACGTGATGCAGCACGTGGTGGATAGAGAATTAGCGAAGAAGGGGACAAGAGTGTACGCGTTTTTTGTGGATCTCAAAGCCGCGTTTCCATCGGTGGATAGGGGGAGGTTGTGGGAGGCAATGGAGGATAGGGGAGTAGAGAGAGGCCTAATTGAAAGGGTAAGGGAGATATATGAAGAGACCAAAGACAAGGTAAGAGGAGGGGAGGGGATTTCCGAGGGATTCTGGATGGATAGGGGTCTAAGGCAAGGGTGTCCACTTAGCCCAACGCTTTTTGCGATTTTAATTGCGGATATGGAAAGTAAGCTGGAGGCCGGGGTGGTAGGAGGAGTAAGGATAGGAGGGGTTAGAATTTGGTCACTAGCATATGCAGATGACATAGTGTTGCTGGCAACCAGCGAGGAGGCCTTAAAGGAGATGATGAAGAGGTTGAGAAGATACCTGGATGGAAAGGGGTTAGAGCTGAATGCGGAAAAGTCCAAGGTTATGGTGTTCAGAAAAGGAGGGGGAAGGGATAAGGGAAGGGAGTGGAAGTGGAAGGGAAAGGAGTTACAGGAGGTGAAAGAGTTTGTGTACCTAGGCTTCGTGTTTCGAAGGAATGGGGGAGTGGATGGTCACATAAAAGAGAGAGTGAGGAGGGCAAATGTGGTGATGAGGCAGGTGTGGGGGTTGGGAATGAAGTTATTCGCAGATGACTTTGGAAGGAGAATGAAATTGTTTGATTCACTAGTGATGAGTGTGCTATTGTATGGGGTAGAGGTGTGGGGGTGGAAGGAAAGTGAAGAGGTAAATAGAACGCAGGAGAGGTATGTAAAGTGGACCCTGGGGTTGGCAAGGAACACGCCTAATTATATTGTCAGGAGGGAGACGGGGAGAACGAGTGTAGGAATTCTAGCAGGGAGCCGGGCGTGTAAATATGAGGAGAAATTTTTGGAAGAGGGGGGAAGTAGGCTGGTTAGGGAGTGTTGGTGGGAGAAGGAGAACAGGGGAGGGGGTGGGAAGATGGAGGCGGAGAGGGAACGGTATTTTAGAATGAATGGATTGCAGATGGATGAAGTGAGAAGGATGCACGAGGAAGGAAGGAAGGTTTATGAATTGGTTAAGCAAAACAGCATGGAGAGAGAGAAGACAGAAGGGGAAGAGAGAATAAGAGAGTCAACATTTAACGGGAAATATGTGTAGATTATGCCAAGGGCAAGAGTGCAATATTTGTGTGTGAAAGGAGAGAAAGGAAGTCAGGAACTTATAGCGAGGATGAGGTGTGGTTGTATGGAGGGTTTCAATAGGTTTTGGCTCTCTCGAGAGAAGAGGATGTGTGAACTGTGCGGAAAGGGGGATGCAAGAGTGGAGCACTGGCTGGAGGAGTGCGGGGAGGTGGAAAGAAGTGAGATAAGCATGGAGGCATTGTTGCATGAAAAGGGGGAAAAAAGGGCAGTAGCATGGGTGAAGGGAGTGGTGGGTAAGATGGAGATGAAGAGAAGGAAGGAGGAAGAGGAGTGGAGAAGGAAAGATTGTAAATAGGAGAGAAAGTAGATATAAGTAAGATGTAAATATTGTAAATAGTAGATAAGTAATAGGTATTAGCTGCGAAAACAGAGGTTGGCAAGCGAGGCAATGCGAAAAAGTAGGGACATGCGAGCGAGGCGAGGCGAAGCGAGGAAGGCAAGGCGATACGAGCGTGCGGCTTAGAGATAAGGAATGGATGGATGTTACTTCTTAAAGGTTAGTTTTAAGGAAATTCTGTAAAAAATGGATGTGTAAGCAAGTCAATTTTTTAAGGCCAGCAGGCTGAAAAATAAACGTTTATCTATCTATATATATATATATATATATAATTATTATATATATGGGGCATTCTCCGTGAAATCAGCCACCCCCCTCACACTTTAATTTTTGAGATAAATGAACTCTACAGGGCTTCAAATTTTCATCGAAGCTTCTACTTTTTAGTGCAGTATGGTAATTTATGGTTTTCAAAATGGCGGACCAACACTGGCCTCCACAAGAAAAAAACTGCTGAATTTAATCTCTTATTTTTTATCTGATTCTTACAAAAACATAATTTTTACTCTTGCAATTCACTTTTCAAGTGTTTTGGGGGTTCTTACTTGTCTTCGTACATTGACCATTTCATTCCATCGTTTTCCTTCGAAACATAAGACGATCACACACATTGTCATTTGCTTCTGAATTTCATGCAGTTCTATAACAAAAGTTATTTATGTAACTGATGGAGCTAAGCAACACTTTAAAAATAGATTCCAGATTGCGAATTTGGTTTTTCATAAGGAAGATTTTAATATTGAAGCCAGTCTTACTGCAAAGCCAAATGATTCAATATCAATATCAATCAATGTGTTTTACTTTGATAAGAAATACCATGATAAAAAAAATGTATACATGTATGTATATGTATACATGAAAAAGTATTCAAACAAAAGGATGAAATAAAATTGCCAATGTACGAAGACAAGTAAAAACAATCAGATCGAGCAACCTCCTCGTGGTTCACATTGGGTAACGCTGATGCCAGCGGCACATAAACACATAAATCAATGCTGTATCTTCTGGATACTTTTAGTAGCACTGGAAAATGTATGGCAGCTTGAATCAGAAATCAGCGACCCCAAAAACCCTTTATTGCATATATGCAACTCGTACTTTTATGATGATGTTTACACTTTTCAGCGGAAATTTCGCATTCGCCATCTTGAAATTTTTTTAAACTAATACAATATTCGTAATCAGCGACCACGAAAACCCTTTATTGCATACCCAACACGTACCTTTATGACATAAAATTATTTTTACACATTTCGGCAGCCATATTGGATTCGCCATTTTGGAATTTACATAAAAGAATACAAAATTCGTAATCAGCGACCACCAAAACTCTTTATTGCATACCTAACTTGTACTTATATGACACGAAATGATTTTTACACAAGCCGTTTACGCTAGCATCTATTTTGGCTCCCGAAGCGCGCGCAGCCTGTCTCTCTGGTAGGTGACTGCGCGCGACTATGTTTGAAATTTGAATGCCGGCAAATTTCGTTCAAAGAATTCTTATAGGAATAGTATTAATACACGTAACGATCCTCATGTTAGTAATACGAGTATTTGGAATGACTGAAGATTATTTTCAAGAATAAAATCAAGATAGTATTATTACTCATAATAATGGCAATATACATAACAATTTTATTTGTTAAAATCAACCCAACATTTCTACATTTACATCACACGTAGGAAGCGTCAAATTCACTATGCATCTTAATTCTCATATGCACATTTACATCATTCAGAGGTTACAGTTGAATAATCTATTTCATTTTCATTGAGAATATTGTAAGTTTTTCATCATCGGACATTCGTCTGGCGACCAAATAGGAAGAGCCGCAACTCACACAATGAGTTTCACTAATGACTTCTGAAAGAGCACCCACTAGTAATGTCATGTCTCTACAGACATACACTTATAAGTTAATTTTACCGAGAACTCTGCTCGAGTATGAATTGCAGTTCAGTTAAGTTTTTAACTCTGCCCTGTTCAGATCGTGTTCTCAGAGAAAGAAAAATTATGAAGTCATTTCCAAAATCCCATGATGATGAACCACTCTCGGATCTTCTACCCGCTAAAGACTCCTCTTGTGACTTTTGCGGCAAAAAATTTCTTAATGAGAAATTGTTAGAAACACTCATCAGCAAGTTCCACCCAAGCAGTGGAAAACTGAAGAAAACCAGAATAATTTGCCATATATTTGAAATAGACCAATTTTTGACGAAATAATTGAGTCTTCAACCAAAAAAAAAAAAAAATCTTTTTCAAAAAATTGCATTTTTAACCAAAAAAGATAACATTTTTATTAAAAAATACGAAGTTCATATGAAATATTTTAACCTGAACATATAAGTTTTCAACAAAAATGTTAATTTTAAACCAAATAGCTGAATTTTCAGCGAAATAAATGAATTTTTTACCAAGACAACTAATTTTCTACAAAAAAATACGAATTATCAATTAAATGAATTTTAGCAATGAATTTTCAACTAAAGCGATTCTTCGTTCGAAAAATAAATTTTTAACAAAGTAATTTAACTTTTAAACAAATAGTAAAATAGTAAAGTAAAGAAGCATTTTTAATTTTCACAGCAATCTTAAGCAAATTTTTTCATTCTCTTGAAATCTTTCAAAATTCTTAAGAAGCTTCTAAACTTTCCGTTCTAAATCTTCACAATCTACGTACATTTTGTATCACATCTTTTAAAATCTTTTTCGGCTGTATATTATTTTGAATAAAAATAAAAATTTTGCTTTACGATCTTCTAGACACCTTTTCTCCTGAATACCTTTTTTCAAATGAACTTTTCTTCAGGCTACATTTTCATCCAGAGAAAACATGAATTTTCAGATAAAATAGATATATTTTTACCCAAAATAGAATGGTTATATTCACAGTTTTTAAAAGTTAATTTTTAACCATAAAAAGTATAAATTTTCCGAAATAGTTATATTTTAAATCAAAGTTAAATTTTCGACCAATAAGATTAATTCTCAACCATGAGGAATAATTTTCTACCACACC
>CAKNXH010000233.1:133473-182391 GCA_932178445.1 Andricus quercusramuli
TGTCGTAGCCCAGTAGCTGACCCAGTCGGTTAGCCGACTCGCTGGCTAGTCGGCTAATGAGCGCTGAGTAGGCGACTGTATAGCTGCACCTGCCCACGTTGACGGCCCTTCGCATGACCAGCAGCTAATAAATAATAATAAATTTAATAAACATCAACTCACATCAATAATAATATAAATAATAAGTCAATTATTTATTATATTAATATTGTATCATATATTATTAGAATATTATTAAACATCAACTCAAATCAATAATTATTGAATCAATTATATTATTATTAATGTTTAATGTAGGAAATTAAATTTCGATAACACTGCGTTGAAATCCCGTTCACGCACGGACGGCTGTTTGTACGGCGCTCCTGATTGGTCCAGTTTAAACATTTTATAACTTGAAAACTAAAACTTCAACAATATTATAATATTGAATGTATTAATAATAATATTTGAACTGAAGAAAGATTTTTCTTTGAAATTAAAAACAGTTGAATTCAACCAAAGAAGACGAGTTTAAAAAAAAAGGTTAAGATTTGACCAAAGAGTTGAGTGTTCAACCCAAAAAGTGAAATTTTCAACAAAATTGTTAAATTTTCGAAAAAAGATGGTTTACCAAAAAAAAATGAATTTTTAATCAAGTAGTTCCACTTTCAATTAAGTAATTGAATTTTTCAAGAAAAATTTATTAGTGGATATTTCAACTAAAGAGGATTTTCATTTTATTTAAAAACAGTTGAATTCAACCAAAGACGACAAATTTCCAACAAAATGGATAATATTCCCCAAATTACGAATTTTGAGAAAAAGGGTTGAAGATTTGAACCAAAAATATTGACTTTTTTTTAACAAAATTATTAAGTTAAGAAAAGAAGAATAAAATTATATGTTCATTCCCTAAATTTATAAATTATATACAAATATCTCTTTCCAGGTCAGCAATTTCAATGAAATAATCAAGTACAATCTGTACACATGTTAAATCAGGACTTCTCACAAAAAATTAGAAAAACTTTAAATTTTATTTGAATAACCCTCCTAAAATAATTTGGGGGATCCTAAGGTGGTGACATCTGTCCGTGGATTCGTGAACCTTGTAGCAGCATATCCACATGTCCACATGTATCCACCTATCAACATATATAGAACCAGAGATAGAACAGTGTCAGACAGTGTTTATTTTTGTTCGATCACTCAGATTCGAAACGGGTCGCCCCTTTCATATTTATAGTCATCTTTTACTTATATTCGACTGCCTCAAAAATCAGTTGGTAAATGACTCAGGAAGGTTATTGCGCTTCGTTGATTGTGTCCATGACCGAAAGATTTTGAAGCTTATTTCACGGTAAGGAGTACAAACTTCCGCATTGATTAAAAGTGAGGTTAAACTGCTGTCGATATTTAAAAATGTTTTCATATACATTTATTGATGTTAAAAAATTATTTTTCTCTTGTTACTAGATATATTCAAAATCATCTTTCTCTTAAAAATACAAATGTCACGAAAATATGCAAAGTATTGTTGTCGCTTTTCCTTAATGCCCATTGGGTATTTTGAAAAACTCGAAGGAAAGAATGTGGCCAAATTCAAACACATAATGAAGAATTGAGTTTCAGTTGATTAAGATTTATTAATTTTAAATTTTGTTATTAAATTTTCAGTTGAAATAATTAATTTTCAACCAAGTGTAATAGTTGATATTTCCGCACAATTTTTTTTTTAAATTTTCAATTTAAAAAACTTAAATTAAACAAAAACCTTCGGAATTTCAGCAGAAGTGTTGAATTTTCAACCAAGATAGATTTTTCAGTCAATAAAGAAAAAAAAAAAAGAAAAAAACCAAAAACGACGAGGTTTCAACGAGAGAAGTGAATTTTTACCTGAAAAACATCAGTTTTCTATCAAAAATGAAATATCTGGATTTTTAATTAAAAAATTCATTTTCTGCAAAAACAAAAAAAAACAAGTTTCCAACCAAATTTGTTGAATTTTTAACCAATGAAATGAACTTGGAACTAAAGTTATGCATCTTGAATGAAAACAAATTCTCAAACAAAAAGTTAAATTTTCAACCAAAAAGGTTAAATTGCTACCAAAAAAGTCAAATTTTCAATAAAATACATGAATTTTCAACTAAAAAAGATCATTTTCAACAAAAACAGAATACTTTGATTTCAAGTTATAGAACTAAGTTGCTAACCAAATAAAATAAATTTTCAACGAAATAGTTAAATTTTCGACCAAACAGATGAATTTTTAACCAAAAAGATTGCATGTATATAGTACAAAAATTCGACGAAAAATGGATGTTAAATTGTTATTTAAAAAAATTCATTTTCAATGAAAAAGAAACTAATTTTCAAAGAAAAAAAGCTCAAATTTCAACAAAAGAATAATTTTCTAACAAAAAAATAATTTGTTTAAAAATATATGAATTTTCAACCAATAAGGTTATAATGCTACCAAAAAAGACAAATTTTCAACAAAATAGATGAATTATCAACTAAAAAAGATAAATTTTCAGCAAAAAAAATAGAATAGTTTAATTTTAAGGTAAAAAAATAAGTTGTTGACTGCATAAAATAACTTGTTAACGAAATAGTTTAATTTTCAATCAAACAAATGAATTTTCAATAAAAAAACGAATGTTTATACAAAAATCCAAAATTTCGACAAGAAATGAAATAGTTAAATTTTCTAGTTGGAAAAATTAATTTTCAACAAAAAGCAAAACGGTTTTCTACCAAAAAAGAATAATTTTCAATAATTTTTAACAAAGTAGATGAATTAGTAATTGAAAAGGATAAATTTTCAACAAAAAATAAAATAGTGTAATTTTCATTTGGAGAAATAAGCTTTTAAGCGAATAAAATGCATTTTTAGCAAAATACTTCACTTTTAAGTTTGAAAAATAAGTTGCTAACGGGAAAAAATACATTTTTTACGAAATAGTTAAATTTTCGACCAACCAGATGCATTTTCAAACAAAAAGATTACATGTATATAGAAAAAAATTCGGCGAAAATGGATTTTAAATTTTTATTTAAAAAAATTCATTTTCTATAAAAAAGAGACTAATTTTCGAAGAAAAAAGCTAGAATTTCAACAAAAGAATAATTTCCCAACAAAAAAAAAATAATTTGTTTAAAATATATGATTTTTTAACTAATAAGGTTATAATGCTACCAAAAAAGACAAATTTTCAACAAAATATATGAATTATCAACTAAAAAAGATAAATTTTCAGCAAAAAAATAGAATAGTTTAATTTTAAGGTAGAAAAATAAGTTGTTGACCGAATAAAATAAATTTTTAACGAAATAGTTCAATTTTCAACCAAACAGATGAATTTTTAATCAAAAAAATTGAATAGTGTAATTTCCAGTTGGAGGAATAATATTTTAAGCTCATAAGACGAATTTTAACGAAATAGTTTTTGAACCAAATAAATGGATTTTCGACCAAAAAAATTGAACACCTAATAAACTAGCTGTGAATTCGATCTCGAGTGTTTCCACTTTGTTTGTATTTATAATTATATGGTGCTTATTTCACGAGCACTTTGCTTCCCGTTAGCAAATGTATTTGCTTCCTCATAGAGGAAGCATTAGTTATTTTTTCAATAATAGACAAACCAAAGTCTTCATTTTGCTCAATTTAAAAATAGAAATTTACCAAAAATGAAAAATTACAAAATAATACAAAAAATGTTTTAAATACAAAGGAAAATCAGACAAATCAAATCTTGCGTTTGAAATAATAATTTTTTGAGCTGGAAAAGGGAAAGGAAAAGTTCTGTCGCACCCTATCCCTTTTCCAGCTTTATGATTTCTTTACAAAAATTGTCATAATATTACTCTATTTGAAAATTTATGGTCAAAAAGTCTTTTCTATTCATGCATCAACTTTAAATTATGTAGATGAAAAAAGTTTTTCGGTTTGTAACTGACGATTCAGATGTTATAAATGAGCAGAACTTCCCTAATCTTCAATAAAGTGTATTATTATTATTATTATTATTATTATTATTATAGATCAATCGATTTGCATCGAATCAAGAGATTTTTGCCGTTCTTGCATCAATTTTGAATTATGTTACTCAAAAAAGTTTTACTATGAAAAACCGTGTTTTCAAATATTATGCAATTCCACAATTTCCACACTCTTCGATAAAATGTATTAATATTATAGGTCAATCGATTCGTCTCGAATCAACACATCTTTTCTGTTCTTGCATCAACTTTGAATTATGTTAATGAAAAAAGTTTTACTGGAATGGAATGGAAGCTTCTAATGTGTCCCCTAAGGGTTTACATTTTTCTTGTATCTCTTCCCTATTACTTTAGACACCCCCCACACACTTACTTGGTGGTGGGAGGGGGGCCTACAGTTTAAGGTGGATTCCGAACCACCAAGAGCAACAGCCTTAAGTACTTAGAGGACCTTTTTCTCTAGAGGTACCGGTCCCACGACCAAAGATATTATAAACGTAGATGCGGTACGGGGTGTTAGAGTGGGGGAACCATATATATAGGACATCACATTTTCTGCCATATCGAGGTGCTGCCCTCACCGTACTAACGAAGTCGGGCGCTTGTTTTCTCGTTCATAGTAAAATATGACGGTAAAGCAGTTGAAAGCTTTTTTAAGGTTAGAACAGTTTGACATTGACATGTATCTCTTTCTTTGCTCTTTCTCTTCATAAACACCCCACTTCTTAATATAATAATTAATAGCGCAATGTCTAGGTACACCGAAAATGCATCATTATTTGGAAAAAATAATTGAAAATTAACAATAAAAGAAGCACTGATATGATGGTAATAAATAAACTGAATTGTGAGAGTATCTCAAAAAGATAATCACGTTTATATTTGTATTAAAATTTCTTACACGTTCATGTTTTTCTATGAGTGATATATGTATATGATTTTTTAAATTATCATTTTTTTGTACTTTGAAGTTTAAGTTCTATTACTACACTGAACCGAAATTTGAGTGCATTTAAGAATATATGAAGAATTTTTGTAGATTTGAAGCTTGAGACAGATTTTTTTACATAGTGTTTGAAAGAATTTTTTAAAAACCTCTTCTCGAAAATCAAATTTTTAATTAAAAAAAAAACTATGAAGAAAGTTCGAAATAAACCAGTGCTGAAAAAAAATTTTCTTTAATCAGTATTTTTTTTATTGAAATAATCAAATATTTGTGCAAAAAAAAAGCTGTTAATATTCAAAGTGCTTAAGAATTATTGTTTACATTTAAAGGAACAATCATTGAAAAAAATATATTTCTAATAGCTAAAAAATTTTTGATTGAAAATATACATAGTATATATATTTTTTAATTACAAAAAATGTTCTCCAAAAATTGTTGATCATAAAAAAATTAAAAAGAAACTTCAAAATAAATCAGTGCTGATTTGTATCCTGCAATTTTTCTTTGCAACATTTTATTAGGTTCAAACAAAATTTAGGGAGAAATTTTGTTCCGTTTAAGTCGCACGTGTTTTTTCATTAATTTGTTTATACAATTTTTGCAGAATTATTTTTGTTTCAAATTCATACATTAATTAAAAAAAAAACATGAAATAATAAACAAAATCTTCTTTGATGAAAATATTTTATTATCGTATTTTTAATAAATAAACAATACTTATTAAGAAACAATTTTTTAATTATTTAAATTCTGGAATTTTATAATTATGGAATATTCTAGTTCGGATATTTTATGATCCGGCAATTTGGTATCGGGAATTTTATTATCTGGAAATTTTTAAATTCGGTAATATATTAAGCTGCTCGGGATGTTTATTATTCTTGGAATTTTATTATTAGGGAGTATTACAAAGTCGGCAGTTTTATTTTCCTAGATATTTCAGTCATCTCCCTAGAAGTACAGAAAAATTGCTGTAATTATAATTTAGATTCCTGGATCTTGTCCATTTTTTCTTACAGTTCACACTTTTTGTTATAAGCTACAGGTTAGGTCAAAAATAACAAATTCTGAGATTCAAAATTGCTACAAAGCGCAAAAGTCACAAGTTTAAATTTGAACGTTGAAAGGTGAAAAACTTTCTTGCTTTAGTCGCTTCTTTTAAAAGCCGATCCTTTGCTTTCAGTTTTTTTTCGAAATATATCTTGAATTTAACGCATTTTAAATTCAATGTTTTCAACTACTGCATTTAGATTGAAGTATTTATACAAGTGTTTTTTGTTAAAAATACATATTAATCGAAGTATTTTACTTATTTTTCACAATTGTAATTTATAACCTTTAAAATTGAATAATCGCAGGTTAAAAATGAAAAAGTAGACTAATTTCAAATGTATAGGGTTTATATTATATATTTTGAACCATTTAAACCTCTGACCGTTTTTTAAGCTTTTGAAAACATTTTTGAAAACTTTTTTTTAACACTTTTTTGTATATAAGAAATAACATTCTTCCACCTAATAACTGTTTTAGAGTAGAAAGAAGTAAAAAGAAGCAAAATTATATAATCGGAATTTTTTTATTTTGGATGTAATTTCTTAATGAAAAGGAGTTCTATTTACTCTACAAAATAGCTACAAAAATATGATTTTCACTGAAAAAATTGCTAAATATTTTTGTTTCGTATAAGGTCAAAAAATAAAAAATGCATGCACTTGGAATATCAAAAAGAAAGGTGTTTTTTATGCTATGATGTTCTTTAAAAGGCTAATCGCAATTTCAAAAATATTTAAAGCCTTGATAGGTGTGACATTTTAAATTTATAGTATTCAGTATATTGAATAATTAGAAATTTAAAGCTATTTAAATATACAAGAATTTTTGAATTGAAAGTTTTCGATAATTTTAGATTGAAACATTTCAATTGATTTAGTTACAAATTAAAATTTTTTAAAGTTCCAGGATTAGAAATGAACGTCTTGTAATACTTGAATCATTATTTTAGAACGACTAAAACCGTAGATAGTAGGACTATTGAAAATTAGGAGTGCTCGAAAGAACTGAACAAATGTTTGTTTCAAAAGCTCTTAAAAAAGGTGCTTTTTCAAGTTTGATTTATTTTCTAATAATTTGGCTCTCCCACAAATTATTTTTGTTGTGAGAAAATAAAAAGGGATTTTTGACAAAATTAGAATATATATATTTAATGTTCGCTCAAGGTGATTTTCAGTACAAATTATTAATTTTTAAAGAACATTTGTCACACTACAGAACGGATTTCTTGCCTGAAGATACAAACCTTAATTGTACTATAGTAAAAACAACTGGAAAAATTAGATTCAAGTCAAATTTTGTAAAGAAAATTAACCTTAGTATAGACCTATAAATATTCATTTTATTTCTCGAAAGATTAAAAAAAACTCTTCGAAACGCTTTTATTACCACAATTTTATTAAAGAAAAATATTGTTTGTAAAAATAGTATATTTTTTACATATATTTCTTAAAATAAAAAATTACCAACGAGATTTGTAGAAAACCTTTTGAGGAATGAAATCATTTTCCTGGAAGTTTGAACCGAAAAATTAATATTAAAAAAAATCAAAGCCGTGCTAAATTGAGCTAGACTTGCGAATTTCAAAAACTGGACTGTAGTTCCAGTATTGAAAATTGAACAGTAATTGATTTTACAAGACGATTCTGGATCTGTTCAAAATTGTACACATAATTTACATATCTTCAGGTTAAAATGTGGACTAATTTAATTCGCGAGCCTTAGTAGTTACACAAATGTAAAAATCCGACTGAGTCTTCATAAACAATGTTAAATTTGAAAATCACTTAAAATTAATAGATTCATAAATAAAACTTTTTTGAATAGAGACACTAAACAAAGGATTCTTTCCAATCTGCAGGGTTTTGTTTATGAATATTTTCTGATTTCTTTTAATTGAGTCTAAATAACTTTACCTCAATTTCTTGAAAGAAATCTTTTTATTTAAAAAATTTTTTGTGAAAAGAATGCACTAAATATAACAATTTTAGAAATGAAGGGTGGATATTCAAAGTCGTATAACCGCCAATTTTCCGAATTTTTTTTTATTTTTTATTTCGAGACTCTAAGCTGATGCCGTCATTTCAGCGAAAAGAGAAAGTCAAAATTCGCAATAGTTTTATTGTGAGAATTTTTCGAACATTGCATTTTACATTGTATAATTAACAAAATGCGAGCGTTTTTCCGCTCTCCTGTAAGAAATTGGAAATGGCGGTTATACGAATTTGAATATCCACCCTTCAAATATATAAAAAATTTTGGATTATTTCTTTATCCTTTTTGTGGAAATGTAATAATCTAAATACATTGGTTTGAATCATCCAAAAATAAACGCCTTCATTCAATTTCAAAATCTTATTCAAGTATTGTTTCAGTATAAAGTATTCGATTTTTAACTCATTCAATTTGGAATTTTCAAATTAAAAAAAAAACAGAACAATTTTCAATATTAAAACATTCGAAACTGAATTGTCACAATTTCAGAATGGTAAATTTAAACTTTGAAGTTACAATTATAATTTTTCTAATTTTTAAGCTTGTAATTTAAAGGTGAAAGTGTTGAATTTTGATTCGTAAATAACAGTTGAACAACGAATAATAATTTAGAAAAAATGCGAATTAGGTATTTTCACTTCATAATCAGCTAACTTCACTTCGTGAACTGCTGAGGGGAAAACAATGGATCAAATGCATGGGATTCGCTCCATTTTTGCCCTATTTTGTTAATATCTTTGTAAAAACTAATTTTTTCTATATAAATGTATTGGAAAAATAGTTTTTATTTTTTAAGAACTATTCAATGACATAATAAAATAGTAATAATTATTATTCATAATGAAGATATTACCAAAATAAAGTTTTGTCCCATGCATTTGATCTATTGTTTTCCCCTCAGTACTCGACGAAGTGAAGTTAGCTGATGGTTGAAGTGAAAATACCTAATAAGTTGGAGGTTTTTAAATGTTTCGAAAAAAAATTAGGAGCTTCTCAAGAATGTTGCAAGATTTCCAAACAAAGTTTGTTTTAATATTTCTGGGAATATTTTTAATGATTTTTTATTTCGTAAAAGTAAGTTTAAGAATATTTCAAAACATTTACCAAATTGAAAAAAAAATCTGGAAGTTTTTGAGGCAATTTGTTTTGCAGGATTTTACAACAAGTTCAGGAAATATGGAAATCATTATAAAATATATTTAAAAGTTCCGAAAAAATGTAAAAAATAATTTGAAAAGATTTTGAATAATATGAATAATAATAAAAAAAAATAAATTGAAACTAAAATAAATAAATAAATTTTAAATAATAAAAAATAATTTAAAAGAAAATGGATGCTTTTGATGATTTCGAAATTAAATTTTGACTTTTAATTTTTAAAAATTACATAATTTTAAGAGAAGGTATAAAATATGGGACGACTAAAAAAATTCCGAAAAGGATGACTGAAAACTCCCGAAAAATGAAATCTCCGACACTATTAAATTGCCGAATGGGAAAATTTTCGAATAATAAAATTTCCGAAATTATAATATTATCGAACAGTTTATAATATTACCGAATTGGAAAATTTCTGACAGAAAATATCCAAAGTAAAAAATTCCCGAATTAGAGGATCCCCGAATTAAATTATGAAGAACAATTTTTTTCTCAATGAATATTATTTACTTATTAAAAATACAATAATCAAATATTGTTATTAAAGAAAATTTTAATTATTTAAATCTTTTTAAATTATTGCCTGATTTCACAAGAACAATAATTGTTTAAAAATTGTATCAAAAAATAATATAAAAGACACGTGCGCTTCGAAAGAAAAAAAAATTCTTCCTACATTTTCTTCGAACCTAATAACATTTTTCAAACAAACTTTGCAGGATTCAATTCAGCACCGATTTCTATAGGAACTTATTTAATTTATTATTTGTTTTTAAATTAAAAATTTGATTTTTGAGAACGTTTTTCGTATTTTTTCAAATACTACGAACATTTTCAAACAAAATTTTTCATCCATTTTTTTAATCATTATTATTTTAAATTCAAACAAGAATTTTCTTAAACTTAAAGCATTAAAAACGTTTCTTTGATCAAAGTATTCTATGATTGTATTTTCAATAAATAAATAATATATAATGAACAACAATTTTTTAAACTATTTAAATTGAGGAATTTTCTAGTTTGGATTTTTTATAATTCGGCATTTTTTGTGCCAGGAATTTTATTATTCGTGAATTTTTCAATTCGGGAGTTTTATATTTCGGCACTTTTATTATTTCGGGAATTTTATTATTTGGGAATTTCGCAATTTGCGAATTTTACAGTGTCGGGAATTTTATTTTTCGGGACTTTTCAATCGCTTCGGAAAATTCTCGATAATTCTAATATTACCGAATTTAAAAATTCCCGACAGAAAATTTCCGAATTATAAAAGATCCGAACTAGAAAATTCCCCAATTTGAACAATAAACAAATGGTTTGTTAACAAATATTTTTAAAATAAAATAATAAAATATTTATATCAAAGAAAAAACTTTTTTAACGTTTAAAATTTAAAATTTCAAAAATTATTGTTTGAATTTAAAATAACAATAATTGAAAAAATATATTTCTTGTTAAAGAAGTTTGTTTGAAAATGTGCACTGTTTTTTTTAATTACAAAAAAACGTTCTCAAAAATAAAATTATTAATTTATTTTCATACAATTATTGTTATTTTAAATTCGAACGATAATTTGAATAAAATTAAACATTTAACAAAATTTATGTGATAAAAATAATTGATTATTGCATCTTAAATATAAAAGATTTATAAAATTGTGAAAATATCGTAGATTTTGAGGCAATTTTTTTGGAGAACCTTACACAAATCTTACGAAAGAATAAGAATAATTTTAAAACCTATTTGAAAGTTCTGAAAAAAGTTCAAAAATATAGTTTGAATAATATATATTATTTGTATTTTAAATTTGATACCATATAACGTATGTAAATATTTCGAGTAAGCTGTATCAATTATAATAGTTCACAGTTTTATTTTAAAATAGATTGTATGGATCATGATATTTTTTATAAATGTGCTATTGAAATTCTATTCAACTAATTAAATTTTTTTGCAAATGCGAAACCTAATCTGGCTTGGATGGAACTGCCGTCTTAACCTCTATTTTCAATTTGAATGGTTCTCGTCCGAGCTAAAGTTATCGACGAGTGTGATGAAAGTTGTTTACACTGTTTACAGCGCTCCAAGTGACATAATATCTTTGGTGCTATCGGGGAGTAGTGGTGGGTAGAGGGAACTGACAATTTTCGCCGGACGCGCCGTCTATATTTATCGCGGGTAACTAAGCCCGCACCGCATCTACGTTTATAATATCTTTGCCACGACTCTCCGGAGATGAAAAGCTCCCTTGCTAGGCAAGTGTTCACCGCATGGGCCACCGAGGCTCTTCCAGAGTGCGAGGCGGGAATCGAACCCGCAAGCCGACGGAGTGGATCCAAAGCCTACGCCTTATCCCCCACGACCCCCACTAAAAAAGTTTTACTATGAAAAAACGATTTTCAAAATATATAAATTACCATAACTTCCCTACTCGTTGATAAAATGCATAATTATTATAGGTCAATCGATTCGTTTCGAACCAATGAATCTTTTATATTGTTGCATCAGGTCCGAATTATGCTAGTGAAAAAAGTTTTACTATAAAAAACCGGTTTTCAAAATATATAAATTACCATAACTTTCCTACTTTTCAATAAAATGTATTAATATTATAGGTCAATCGATTCGTCCCGAACCAAGGAATCTTTTACATTGTTGCATCAACTTTGAATTATGCTAATGAAAAAAGTTTTACTATAAAAAACCGTATTTTCAAATATTATGCATTACCATAGCTTTCTTACTCTTCAATAACAATTATTAATATTATAGGTCAATCGATTCGACTAGAATCAACACACCTTTTCGGTTTTTGCAAAACTTTAAATTAAGTTAATGAAAACAGTTTTACTATAAAAAACCGATTTTCAAAATATATAATTTACCATAACTTCCCTACTCTTTGATAAAGTGCATTATTATTATAGGTCAATCGATTCGTTTCGTACCAAGGAATCTTTTATATTCTTGCATCAACTCTGAATTATGCTAGTGAAAAAAGTTTTACTATAAAAAAACGATTTTCAAAATATATAAATTACCATAACTTCCCTACTTTTTGATAAAATGCATTATTATTATAGGTCAATCGATTCGTCTCGAACCAAGAAATCTTTTATATTCTTGCATCAACTCTGAATTATGCGAATGAAACAGGTTTTACTATAAAAAACCGATTTTTAAAATATTATTGAGTGCTAGAAAAAAATGCAATAAATATTTTTAGAAATCCGTCGGTCAGTTTCAAGATATTAGTGAGGAAAATAAGCTCTCCAAATTTCATCAATTTATCTGCAACCGTTTTCTAGTTATCGTGTTCACAAAAAAGCGTAACATCCACACACACACACACACATCCGGACAATTGCTTAGAACATTTTATTAGACATTTTAAAATTAGGGAGGGTTTAATTAAATGAATTTAAAAATTTTGAAAAATGTTACTATTACAAAGCTTTCTCTATGAGGAAGCAAAGTGAATTCTCAAAAAAAAATTCAGTAAATTTTTTAGTGAAAAAATCCATTTTCAGTGAGAACACAAATTTCAATATAAAAAAAATTAATTTAAAAAAAATCCACCAAAAAAGAATAATTTTTAACAAAATAATGAATTTTCAACCAATTATTTTAATTTTTAATTGAATTTTTAACCTTATAGTTGAATATTTAACCAAAATGTTGAGTTAGTCACCAAGAAGATTAATATTCTACCACAAAAGACGAAGTTTTAATAAAATACAGAAATTTTCAAACTAATAGTTGACTTTTTAACTAAAAAGATTAATGTTCAACAAAACATATAGATTTTCACATGAAAAATTAATTTTCAATAATAAACTAATCTTGAACCAAAAAGATTAATTTTCTGCCAACAACAAATTATCAATATAATACATGAATTTTTAATCAAATACTTGAATTTTGAACTGAAGAAGATAAATGTCCAACCAAACATGGAATAGTTAAATTTGCAATGAAAAGAATGATTTAAACAAATGTTTCAAAAATGGTTAAAATTTTGAACAAAAAAAAAAAAGAATTTTTAACGAAAATGATGAACGATCAATAAAAAAAATGAATTTCCAACAAAGTAGTACCACTTAGTACATTTTTTTCTTAAGAAAAGGTAATTAGTGCGTGCGTATCGCGCACAATGTTCTACTATTTAATAAAATTGATGGAACGAAATTCTCGAAAATTCCGCACTCGTTATTGTTGAATAACTTATTGGTTGCATACTGCGTGAATATAACATCAGGTGGCTGTTCTCAGTTTGTTCTTTTGAATTTTCTGATATTTTTTAAGTCTCAATTTGCGAATGAGGAATTCTAATTCTACAAATTTATTTCTAAAAGTAAAAATTCAAATTTCAAGTCATGCATTAGTAATAAAGGCAAAAATTCTGTTCTCAACGTTTTAATGAAATGTTTAAAAAATGACAGGATGATTCTATTTATAACCACTTGACCATTTTAAATGAAGTTATATTTTTTCATATATTAGTAATGATTTAGAATTTACTGCGCTTTCAACTTAGTAAATCAAAATTTCCAAGTAAGTAATTCAATTCTATTTGCTGATGAAACTGATTTCTAAATATTTTAAAGCTTTACTGATGAAAGAGTAAATTGTAATAATTTTGTAATATTGTGAAATAATTTTGTTATCAAAATGTGACCGATGGACTGGGAAACCGAGAATTTTTTAAACCCGGGAATATCAGTGAATTTATTTTTTGAATGGAAATTTTACAAATTTTTAGAAAATAAATCTGTCCATGTTTGATTTCGACAGTTAAAAAAAATTAGTTGAATTGTTATCTTTTTCAATTATATCATTCAGTTTACAATGCGTAATTCGAAAATTCAAAATTGAACTGTACATTATGGATTAATAAGTGAATAATAATTTATTTTACAAGATGATTCGAAATTAGTTCAAAATTGAAGAAATTACAGATTTTAACGTTAAAGATTAAACTGTTTCAATTGGAAAGTCTCAGTAGTTAAACAAATGTGAACGTCCGATTGAAACATTATAATCTATTTAATATTTTTGAATAACTTAAAAACAATACATTCAACCTGGAAGACTTTTATTAAATTTAGAATATTGATTTAGTCTAAAATTTAAAACTTTAAAATTTGACATTTCCGAATTAGGAAAAAGGACAATTGCTTAATATTCATAAATATTTGACTTCATTTAGAATCAGTATTTATGAGTTAAATATTCAAAACCAAAAAAGAATCTAAATTTTCAGCGTTAGAATTCTAATTGGTCGATTTAAACAAAAATTAATTTACAGGTAAAATTCTTGAATCTTGATGAACATATTATAATAAGTATTGAACACCTATTACCGACAAAATTGGACTATTCGTACCAAAACTTCGGTGCAAATGACCCACGACCTCATTTAAAACAAAATATAAATTTGTACAGATTTTGAATAAAAAAATTTAGAAGATTTTTAATAATTTTGAAAGGCTTCAAACGAATAAAAAACACTTTCTTAAGATTCATAGAAAAATTGAAAATGAAGGTCTACTATGAAAAAATCATGTTAAGAGAATATTTAAAAAGATTCAAAAAGATTTTCCAAATTGTCAAAAGTTAATCTGGAAGATTTCAAGGAAATATTTTTAATTTTGCCGGATTTAAAAAAAATGGTAGGAAAACTTTTAGGGAGAATTCGAATCATTTTAAAAGTTGTTCAGAAGTTCGAAAAAAGTTTAAAAAATAATTAAAAATTTGTTAAAATGCAAAACAACATGTAGATGTTTCAAGATTTTTAAATAAAATTTTGAAACTTCTTAAGGATTTTCAGATTTAAAAAAAATTTTAATAGAAATAATTCAACTTCTGATTTAAGAATTGTTCAGTTTATAACAAAATTTTTGCTTAAAATGATTTGCAGTCAAATTCTTATAACTTCAAATGGAACAATTTTTAGCTTTAGAGTTCGAATGTTTTACTTTCATTGACCTTGAAAAATTTTAGCAAACCGGTAAATGACCGGCAATTTTTTTCTGTGATTAAAACGACCACCCTGTATCAACATTTTGCTACTAGACTATAATTTGTAAGCTTGTATAGACCGCCGGTAATGATAAAGAAAATGTCGGTACCAGGAACCAAAAACTTACCGCTACCGACAAATTTTAAACAAAATATAAATTTCTGAAGGTTTCGAACAAAAAATGTACAAGTTTTTAAAGGATTTTCATAAAGATTACAGGGACAATTAAAATTATTATTTTTTTTTTTTGTTGAAAAATTAATTAAAAGGAAATATTTAAAAAGATTTTGAATGATTTTCTAAATTTTTGGGAAAGAATGTAGCAAATTTGAAAGCAACATTTTTTCAATTTTAAAAGATTGTAAAATTGTAGGACAAATTAGAAAAAGTTTGGGAGATATTGAGAGGTTTTAAAAGGTTACAAAAATAATTGTATTTAAAACATAATTTAGGGTTTTGAAGATTTCGAACAATAAATTTGAAAGCTTTTTGACATGAATATTAAATAATATTTCAAGAGAATATTTAAAAAGATTTCAAAATATTTCGAAAATTGTCAAAAATAATCTGGAAGATTTTAAGGTAATTATTTTAATTTTGCAGAATTTTTTCAACATTTTGGGAAAAATTTGAATAATTTGAAAAGATGTCCAGAAGTTTTCAAAAAATTCAAAAAATTATTTTTTCTATAATTTGCGAAAAAGTGCCAGTTTTTCCACCTGTTTTTGGTGTAAAAAGTGACCGATTATTGGTCGATGACGTGGCGCATGCGTAGTGCCGACCTTTCTGGGCAACAGTGAAAAAAGTGGACGGACACAGTGGAAAAAGTAAATGGACGTAGTGACAAAAGTGAGGCACAGTGGAAAAAGTAAATAAAGTGCAAACTACTTCGTGTTACTCCGGGTGTGTTCGTGATGCCTCGGGCGTGCTTGTGCATCGTGCACAGCCAACTTAATTCTATTTTCCGACTCCGTCCCTAACCTAAAAACGCCGTCAGTTTCTCCGAAAATACGGTGTTATTGTTGCGTCAATCGACAAAAAATCGCCTTCTTTTTACACAAAAAACAGGTAAACAAAAACTAGCACTTTTTAAACAAATTATAGAAAAAGTATCGTGTCCCACACATTGAAAAAGCGACGATTTAAAACTCGTGTGATAGCCACCCTCGCTCCGCTCGGGTAGCTAACTTCACACTCGTTCTAAATCTCTCGCTTTTTCAACTTGTAGCACAATATACTATTAAATTGGAAAAGATTTTGAAAAACGATAGAAAAGTATATTTTTTGACATTTTGAAATAAAATTGTGAAGTTTCTAACAGAATTCGAACGGTTTCAAAATAATACAAAAACTTTCTTGAGATTCCTGGGAATATTAAAAGTGACTGTTTATTTTTAATAATTAATTTAAAAAGAATATTTAAAAAGATTTCTAAAACTTTAACAAAGATTCCAAAAATTGTCAAAAACCAGGATGGAAGATTAATAAAGTTTTTTTTTTTAATTTCCAAGCATCAAAAAGTTATACATAATTTTCAAAATGATTCATATTTTGTCTAAAATTTTGTAAAATCCTGGAAGATAAAATTTCAGCAATTTTCCAGATACTTTTACGACATATCGGCAATCTTACAAAATCTTTTTTGATTTTCCTGCGAAACCCAGGAAAATTATAGTTATATAACCTCAAAGAAAATAAACACGGAAACAATAAAAATAATTGTTTATTGTGTGTTGAAAATTATTTTTCCCTTTAAATTATAATTTGCCTAATATTTGTTTTCTTTCTTAAATGAAAATTCTTTCTTGCTTGAATATAAAAAAAGAAACTTTAATATTATAAAATTAATTTTTTTTTTTTATAAATAAGAACCTTGCCACAACGATTTCAAACCAAAGGTCCTTGAACTGTAATTTTTTTGGTAGATTTTGAATCTAGCTGAAGATTTTGCAACAAGAATCAAACTCTTTCATTGAGCTTTTATTAAGAAAATTCACTTATTAGGTTATAGAATTGAAGGTGTTTATTTTTTTATTAAAAGTATGGTAATCAGCATAATAAAAATCATGTAACAAGATTTATTTTATAAAAAATAAGTTAATTTTTTGTATTTTTAATATAAAAACAACAATATAATTACATTAAAATGGTTTATTTAGCTATTTATCTATATTTTTCAATGCAAATTCTGATATTAATTTAAGTACTGTAATTTATCTTTTAAAAGTATGTTTTTTATATTTTCGAAAAAATTGTGTAGGTTCTTTGGATTTCTAGTACGGAAAACGTGTTATTCAGCTGGTTTACAAAATATTTTTAAATTATTCTGGAGACAAAGAATAGATATATAAGTTCTATAAAGATTCAACTCTGGTACTTTAATTATAATTTATCAATTACATTTAATATGTAATATATCACTTTTATTAATTTTATCAATTTTATTCCTATATTCACACAAAAAAACTATTTTGTAAACATGTAAGAAAATAGAATCTTCATAGATCGTATATTTCTCGTGTACAAAATCATTTAAAAATGTTTTGTAAATTAGTGAAGTAATACATTTTTCCTTTCAAAAATTCAAAAAACGACCTGTAAAACTTTTTGAAAAAATGACTTCAATGTAGAAAAACATATTTTTACGAGAAATATTACACTAATTAAATACATATTAGAGTTTTCATCGAAAAAAATAGATAAATAGCTCAAACAAACAATTCGAAGGAAATTATATTGTTATTTTTAAATTAATAATGAAAAAATAATTATATTTATCAAATCAATTTTATTATATTATTTCTGTTATGTTGATATGCAAACTTTAAATAAACCAACTAAAAATTCAATTCTGTAATATAAAAAGTGGATTTTCTAAAAAGCGTCTAGATTAAAGGTTTCGATTCTTCTTGCAAAATACTCAGAAAACTGAAGAAACTTGAGGGGCTGATAGCAAAAGCGGACTAAAAAAAGAGTCGGAGCAAAAGCGGGTTTCTTATTTCTCAGCGCAAGAACGAATTAGGCCAAGCGCTACGAGCAAAAACGAATTAAAGATTTAACTCGTTTTTGCCCGTAGCGCGTGCACTAACCCATTTTTGCCCGCACTCAGATTTCGATTCGTTTCAACTCCAACCGAACCCTTGATTCGTTTTTGGCTACGCTGATATTTTCGTTTCGTTTGCGTCTGGACGATCAAGAATAAACAAAATTGATGGGGTTATCTCCATAATAGCTTAAGCGCAATAGCAACGATTTTTCAGAAGAGTCAAAAAACGTTCTCAAGAATGGAGTTGTTAATTTTGAAGAAACAAATGTATACTCCTAAAGTACATCAATGCTGAATCGATGCCTGAAAAGTTAGATTGGAAAATTATATTATATTAAAAAAAAATTAGTGATATTTAACACATGGAAGTTATTGAATTTTTTTTATTCTATAAACGAACTGTATAAGCCATTATCGACATCAGCTATTCATGATGTAATAAATAAAGTGTTTCTTACGAAATTCACGAAAAATTACTCGGCAATGACACCTAGTTATCATATATTTAGTCAGTTAATAACAATTGATGCTCATTTAAATGAACCTATTCACCAAATGCCCTGCTGGGCTATTTTCCAACGCTCTAGCTTGGTTCTTTCATTTTAATCAAATATTATTAACTAATTTATCAACCTTTAGGGATATTTCAATGACAATCGACAGTTATTATTTTCAAGAACAATTTTGTATTATCTCATGTATTTATGAAATAAAAAATTCTACTTTTCATCCAGGAATTAACAGCCAGTTATTTATCAACAATTTCTTGCTATTAATCAATAACAATTGATGATTGTTTAAACAAAAGTAATTAAGAAATGCATTTTCTGGCTATTTTCAACATTTCAACGTTGTTCTTTTAACGAGTAATCAACTTTTAACAACTTGTGGAATTTGCAAAAATTCGTTAGCTGAAACTCATTGTTAACATAGCTGAGGAATCTTTGACAAGACAAGTGCTTATTTTTTATAAATAAACTTCATTAACGAATGCGTTATTTGTAGGGAGCGGACTAGACAAGGTATGAACATTAGGGCAATCCAAATTTTTTTTCTTCGAATTTTTATAAATAACGCCCGAAAATTTGTTTAAATCCACGCGAAAATGAATACATTTTTTTCAATGATGTTCAGAAATGGCGCAAGCGCCGTGAGGTTTAACACATTTTCCATAAGAATAAAAGACGTTTTTGTAAATTTTATTCCGAATGCTGAATATTAGCTGAATCTTGTTGAAACTAAACATTTTACTCCGCAAGCAACCATATAATAAGAATACAATATTACTTTCCAAATATCACCCCTATAAGTCTGTTCTATAAAGTACCAAAAAAACTCCATGAGGTAAAAGATGGTTTTTCGAGTTTTTGGAGCCAATTATGATTTTTTTGCGTTGTTTTATATACAAATCGTTCCTAATACATATAATGCTACTTTATACAGGCAATTAGATGTTTGAATAAATTGTTCAAACACTTTATTACTATTTTCAGCAATTTTCTCTTAGAATGGAGATAGAAAATTGCAGTTATTTTCGAAATTTTTAACTTTTTGTTCGCTTTTCACTTGAAGTGAGTTGAATAATTAATTAAAGTCAACAAAACTATCTGTTTAAACAATTTATTATAATTAATAATATTTCATTTGAATAATGCTAGAAAGTTGCGGTTTTTTCTGAAATTTGCAATTATTTGTCTACTTTCCACATAGGCTGAGTTTATAATGAATTCAATGTAGCAAAAATAATTATTTGAAGAAATTATTATTGTTTATAATTATAATCTTCTTTATTAATTCAATATAGTTGCGGTTTGTTCTAAAATGTTCAACTTTTTATCCACTTTTTACTTAGTAAAGTATTAAATAATGTTAATTAACTATCATAGTTGTTCAAAAAATTATAATAGTTTATAACTATTTTCTCTTAGATAAAAGCTGAAATGTTGCAGTTTTTTTCTGAACTCTTACACTTTTTGTCCACTTTTCACTTAGTGAGGTAATAATTAATGCTAGTTAACAAACATGCTTATTCAAGCAGTTTATTATTGTTGATAACTATATTCTCTTATAGTAATGTTAGAAAGTTGTTTTTTTTCTGAAATCTTGAGTTTTACTTTGGCTTTTTAGTTACGTTCGGATAATAAATGAACCTTAACAAGAATAATTTTTTAAATAGTATTTTTCTTTCTTAAGTGAATTATTTGTGCTTTTTTCCCAATGTTTGAAAAAATTAATTTGAACAAAAAAGCTATCTCACACAAGAAACAAAAACAAAGAATTGAATAATTAGGACTAGTTGGGAGAACTAGGTGTGCAAATGACTTGTAAAAGTTTTGTTTTAAATTACAACAAGAAGTTTATTGCGAAGCGTAAAAGGAAAATTTGGAATTGAACATATTTTGATATCAGCCCCCCCCCCCCCCCGCCTTCTAGCAAAATATATTCACGAAAATAAAAGAGATTTTTTCAAATATGTTTTTTTTCTAATGTTTATTTATTATTTGTTCATAACTAAAAAGGCAAAGCAAAGTTAAACATTTCAGAGAAAAACACAACTTTCTAGCACGTATCTAAGAGGATATATTTATGGACAATAATAAATTGTTTAAACAATTATTTTTGCTCAACCTAAATAATCATTAAGTCACTCCAAGTAAAAAATAGACAAATAGTTAGAAATTTATGAAAAAACCGCAACTTTCTACCATTAAGCAAAGAGAATATCATTAACAATAATGATAAATTGTTCAAACAATTACTTTTGGATTCATCTTTATGAGAGCAGGATGCTTCTCCATCCTGCTCTCATAATAATTTTAATAGCATACGTTTTAATTTTGAAAATTTAAACAGTTAACTAAATTCAATGTTCTGGGTATTAAACACACTAAACGATTGAAGTTCAATCTAATTATAGAAATTCAATTATTATAAATTATTGGACATATATTGTTACTGGAAAATTCTAATTTAAATTACTATTATTATTTTTTATTCTCAACAATTTCAAATATACTCCAAAAAAATGACCTAGGAATTTCGTAACCATTCCAATTTTATAATGTTATTCCCCTGATGATGGAAACAGTGGGTTTTCGAAACGTCAGGTTACTCTTTTTGACTACAATAAATATTGTCCGATAGTGTTGACACAACTTCGTTGTTTCTTTCTTCTCCTATTTGGATTCTCGGACGTTGAAGAATTATTTTATGTACTTTTGTTAACTTGAATTAATTATTACTTCACTCTAATTGGAAAATAGTCAAAAATTTAAAAATTCAGAAAAAACCGCAACTATTTAGTATTATTATAGAATAACCCTTATGAAAAAGAAGTGTTGGTAAGTATTAGATCCAATACTTTCCAATACTTTTTTTTCATAAGGGTAAGATAGCTATAGACAATAATAATTTGTTTAAACAACTATCTTTGATATATATTAAGTTAAATATTAACTCACTTCAAGTGAAAAGTGAACAAAAAGTTGAAAATTTCAGAAAAAACCGTCATTTTTAGCATTATTCAAAGATAATATTATTAACAATAATAATAAATTGTTTAAACAATTATGTTTGTTAACATTGATGAACAACAACAACCTTTCGCTGATTAGA
This sequence comes from Andricus quercusramuli, assembly GCA_932178445.1. Classification (NCBI taxonomy): domain Eukaryota; kingdom Metazoa; phylum Arthropoda; class Insecta; order Hymenoptera; family Cynipidae; genus Andricus; species Andricus quercusramuli. The sequence goes on from CAKNXH010000233.1 coordinate 155,296, forward strand.
AATTGGAAAAAAAGTGGAAATTTTTTGAAAAAACCGTGACTTTCTATCTGCATTCTAAGATAAAATTGCTAAAAACAATAATAAATTGTTTTTAAAAAATATATAAACATCTAATAATCAGTATAAAGTAGTGTTTTTTGTATCGAAAACAATTCGCATTAAAAACCCGCAAAAAAATTCTAATTAGCACCAGAAACTCGGAAAAACCGTTTTTTCACTTACTGGATTTTTTTGGGACTCTATAAACAGCCTAATGGGGGTGATACAGATATTTCAATAGTAATATTTTATTCGTATTCTATGGCTAATTGTAAAGAGAAATGTTGAGATCCCAGTCAATTCAGCTAATATTGAGGATTCCGAATCAAATTTACAAAAACGTATTTTTTTCTTATGGGAAATACGTGTTAAACTTCATGGGGCTTGCGCAACCTCTAAATATCTAAACTCATTGTTTATTTTTATTAATGAAAATAAAAATTCAGACTATCTAACCTCAAAGCTCTTGAAGACAGAAACTTCAACTTTCATTTGAGATAAAAAGATGACAAAATATGCGTTTTACCAGAAAAAACATATAATTGGTTTTTGGCATTTATTTTTGAAGGCCAAATACTATTTATTTAAAAAAAGATTTCTGATCAATGGAATGGGCATACAAAACCCTATGAAAACTGCACTTAAAATATTTCCTATTACCAAATAAAAGAATTAAAACTCGCAGAAATTATTAATAATTATTTTAATTTATAATTATCTCAATCCTAATAATGTTATAATATTATAATAATTTATTAATAATAGACTTTGACCAAGTTTGACTTCGAGCAGACAACTTTTTTTTCTGAGTGGGTACTGCAGTTACGAAATAATACCCTATTTATAAACAAAAAATTTATCTTCTCTTTGAGAAATAATTAATAGCCAATTATTTATCAACGATTCCATATGACTAATAATTAAAATTTATGATTCTTTAAACAAACTCAATGAAAGAATTTATTATCTGGCTATTTTCCATGACTTAAACTTTATTTTTTAACTTCATCAACTGTTAATAATTAATTTTGTAACTTTTTTAGAAATTGGGATAACGATAAACTATTTTTGTTTTTACTAAAAATGTGATGAAACAATTCTCCTTGTTAACAATAATTAATCGTTATCCAAGTGTTTTGAAAAATTTCAAAAATTAGTTGTTAAGAGTTGATTACGCGTGAAAAGAACAACGTCGAAATGTTGAAAATAGCCAGAAAAAGAATTTTTATATTATTTTGTTTAAACAATCATCAATTGTTATTGATTAATAGCAAAGAAATGGTGAATAAATAATTGGCTGTTAATTCCTGGATGAAAAGTGGAATTTTGAATTCATAAATACATGTTATAATACAAATTTGTTAAAAAAATTGTTTTTAAAAATAAAAACTATCGATTGTCATTGAAATATCCCTAAAGGTTTATAAATTAATTAATAACATTTGATAACGTTGAATGAACCGAGCTAGTGCGTCGGAAAATAGCCCAACAGTGCATTTGACTAAATATATGATAACTAGGTGTCACCCGTGCAGAAATTTCGCCGTGGCCCCGACCGGGCCCAGACTCGTTCATATCGGGCCCTGATGTGGAAATCGAGTCAGGGTCTGGCCCCTATTATTTACCCGAATCTAGCCACATTATTTACTTTTCTAGTAGGAATTAAAATGCTTCAAAATAGTTATAGCAGAATATTAAATGAAAAGCCAAATTAATGGGATTGAGCTTTATTTTAACAACACCTTAAAAATAATTCAAAATGGTTATTTGGACCTCTGCTTCCGATTACCGTCCCAGTCTTTTGCATTCCAGAAGACGTTGCTCATGTGGGACAGCACTTCCTCTTCGGTTGCATTGAATTTGTCAAAATTAAATTTCTTCATTTCAATCCACAAATATTATCCCTTACCCCGTCACTATGGAGCGATAACATGCATAACTTTAAACGTAGAATCCAAAATATAACCTCAAAATTCCAACTACTTGTTTTACAAAAAAACGCCACCGAGCGAAAAAATACCAAATAATAATTTTTTTAATAAAATGAGGAAATCGAATGTTTAGGTTGGAACTTGGATCTAGTACAATACAATTAAATATATCACAAAATGTAATGATACCATAAAAAATGTAATACCATAAAAGACTTGCCTTCGTTGCTTTCATTTTCATCGCGTAAATACGGAATTTTGCTGATGGCACGATGTTTGCGAACACGCGGTGTGCTCCTTAATTTGGCATTTATTATTAATGTGTTAAGAATATATTATACGGTCGAACACTCCCAGAACATTTGCAACACAACGCCACGAAGGAAAACAAAAATTAAGGTTATGTTCGTGATTATATTACATCTAGCGCATATGGCTTAAGATGGCGCCGCGAAGAGGCTATATGACGTCACAGTACATAGCCCGGTCTGGTACGAGTCAGGGCCACAAAATTCTTCCTATCAGGACCAGATAGTACACATCGGATCAGGCCCTAGTCGGTAATCGGTAATATATATGGCGATTTCTGCACGGGCATTGCCGAGTAATTTTTGGTCAATTTCGTAAGAAACACTTTATTTATTACATCATGAATAGCTGATGTCGATAATGGCTTATACAGTTCGTTTATAGAATAAAAAAAATTCAATAACTTCCATGTGTTCAATATGAAAATTCTTTTTGTCTATAAATTGTTGAGATTTAGTGCGAATCATGTGACGAATCGCAGCCAATCCCCGTGAAATTAATTTTTTTGATAATTATCACTAATTTTTTTAAAATATAATATAATTTTCCAATCTAATTTTTCAGGAATCAATTCAGCATTGATATACTTTAGGAGTATACATTTGTTTCTTCAAAATTAACAACTCCATTCTTGAGAACGTTTTTTGAATTTCTGAAAAATCGTTGCTATTTCGCTTGAGCTTTTATGGAGATAAACCCATCAATTTTGTTTATTCTTGATCGTCCAGACGCAAACGAAACGAAAATATCAGCGTAGCCAAAAAAGAATCAAGGGTTCGGTTGGAGTTGAACCGAATCGAAATCTGAGTGCAGGCAAAAATGGGTTAGTGCACGCGCTACGGGCAAAAACGAGTTATATCTTCAATTCATTTTTGCTCGTAGCGCTTGGCCTAATTCGTTCTTGCGCTGAGAAATAAGAAACCCGATTTTGCTCCGACTCTTTTTTTAGCCCGCTTTTGCTGTCAGCCCCTCAATTGATAGTGGATTAAATCACGCTAAGGTTCACCGTGTTGCCTTTAAAGTTGAAAAGTCCACTTTTGTTTCCTCAGACCTCATACCTAATTGTACATGAAATATCCGTTTTTATCAATTTAAATATATTCCATGAAGTTGTTTTCTACAGATATGGCAGGGGATTCAACTACGCACATTCGAAACCTCAGGGAGATTTTTGCAATGCAGAGGTCCTTCGAAAATGACGAAAACGTGTTTTGTACTTTAGATACAATCCAAGAGTCCTTGGCTACATTGTCCGAGGTATTTATACATGACAACTATTTACAGTATATTACAGAAAAGAAAAAAATATTTTTTTCTAAATAAAATTATTTATGTTCAGGAATTAGATGTTTTTGGTTTAACACCTGTATCAATGAACTACCAAGGACTCCAGCCCTTAGAATCAGTCACTTCTGCATTTATCAAGTTGATCAATGCATCCTGGAATTTGGTTCAAAAACACAGAATGCTCCAGAGGATTCATGATAAAATGAACGATGCACACCACAAAACAGCAAACGATAACAATAATTTAATAGTAAGTTGAAGAAAAGTAACTTTTACACTTGACTTGAAATTAGGAAAAATTGTAGCTCACATTATTATTCTATTAATTAGTAATTACGTCTCTTGTACTTTTCAATGCCGCCTAGGACGTAGAATGGTAAGTCACATTTAGTAAAGGGACTGTTCAAAAACTACTTCTTACGAAAAAAACTACTTTTCACGCCAAATAGTGTTTTCAGGACTACTTGAAAGATAGAGAATGCGCAGGCGCGTCACATAATTAAATTTAAAATTGCTCATTTTAGCCATTACTTGCTAATAATTATTGCAAAATAGCTTGAAATACAGTAAAATAGCAATTTGTGTCAATTTAACAAAATACATTTTTTATTTCATTGTTATATTAAGTGCGGTAGGCAGAGTAAGTCAATTTTACATGTTATGCTTGAAAGCAGGAGTCTTCGTCTCAAAAGCAGCACTTTTAAAGTAATTAGGAGATAGCAAGTGTGAATAATGTTTAAAAAATTCAAATATATATTTTTCGTACAAGGTTAATGATAGTGCATGCTATCAGTAGGCCCGGTCGGGCTTCGCCGCCAAATACGGCAATCCGGCTGGGAGTGCTATATGAAAATATCGCGTTCCCTATATCTTATCCACGAAGAAAACTTCTACGAATTACGACTCCTAATCTTTACACTATAATTTCTAATAATGCACTAAATATAATAATTTTTTGCAAATGGATAATGAAAGATGAATAATTGAGGATTCCGTTGATATGAATTGTATTGTTGTTATGAAAGTTCGTGCGAATTGCCGGAAAAACTTCACCAGTTCAAGATACGTGTTATTCTGCAACCCAAGGTTTAGAACAGCCCCATGCATCGCCCCCACTTTTCTGATTTCAACAATTATTTATTAATCAAGCGTTTTAATTAAAAAAAATAGGCTTTAATTTTAAAAGTTCAAAATTCAAAAAAGCTCCACTGTCAGTGTTTTGATTTGCAGTTCAATTTTTATATGTAATTTCAAATGAAAAAATTCTAGCTTCAAGAGTTCGAATATTTTTTTTGTAATTGTAAAAAAAAATTTTTATTAGGATTAGGGTCGATAATATTTATTCGGCCCTAATGCCAATAAAAAATCTTCTTCAGAATTATAATACTTGAGTCAATTAAAAACGATATCTATCCATAAAACGGAAACTATGTCATCTAACTTTTATTATAAACCTGAAAAAAAAACAAGAAAGGACCGGGAATTTTTTTCCTATATTCAAACGGCCACCCTAAATAAATAGTAAAACATATTATATAATTAATTATTTCATTTCAATTATATTTACTTATTTTAATAAATATTCATAACTGAGGATTTACATATTCAAATCATTCATAATGTTGAGAAAAATTGAATAGAAATGACAATTTCATATAATTTAGAACAATAAAAATGTTTCAAATTGTAACAATTATTTAATGAAAACACAATATAAATTATAATAGAACATAAAATTTTAGATCTCAGAATGCTGATCCAAGTATTTAATTTTATCACCATTCAGCTGCTAGTTTCCGTGCCGATTTTAGAATGATTAATTACTATTACGCTTATTATTAATAATAAAAAAAAGTATTTACGGTCAAAATTTGGAAACAGTTTAAAGTTTTTTATTATTTTATGCTTCTCTCTCATATTTGGGATAATAAATAAGAAGTATTAACAAAGGTAGGTCTGGACCTAAATTTTAATAATTATTTTTCATAATTATGAAAATTCAGGACGAAACCCACCTTCCTTAGTGTTTCTTATTTAGTATCCCAAATTTTCAACTTAATGTGGCGCTTCGTGTGAAAATAAGTTAGGAAACAAAAAAAAAGTGCCGGTAATGTAGGAATCTGGTCATGTGACCCACTCATATCACATTCAATAAGAAATACAAATTTTCAATGATCGATTTAAATTTTCAAATTTTCAATCAAATTAATTAATTCTTAGCCAAAATGGAAACGAATTTTCCAAAAAGTACTTTAATTTTAAACAAAATAAAGTAATTTTCAACAAAGTATTGAAAATTTAGCTCAAATACTTACATTTTGTATTACAGTCGAACCTCCATAATTCGAACAGCAAGGGACCGGCTGAAAAGTTCGAATTATGGAGGTGTTCGAATTATCGAGGTTCGTGTGTATGTATGTTCATATGTATTCATGCATTATGAAGAACCAACATTTATTAATTAATAATATTATATATATATGTGTTTGTATGTGCATAAGCATACACATATTTGTTTATTTAAAATAATTAGTCCAACGTTTAAATAATTGTTGGTCCTGAAAAGGACCGATTGTTCATAAAATAAATTTTTAAAAATCATTTATTTTCTTGTGAAAAAGTCTGAGATGCTGGACTGCTTCAAACTGATGACTTTGACTGCAGTCCCCAAGTTCGAACACCAAAAATTCGAATTTCTCGATCCGTAGGGTAATGGAAATTACAGAAGAGAAAATATGCGAAGTCCAAAGTGGATTTATGCCAGGAAGATCATGTACGGATCAGATATTTAGCCTAAGACAGGTCGCAGAAAAAAGTTTGAGAGTAGGAAAGAAAGTCTTCTGTGCATTTATCGATCTAGAAAAAGCATTCGACACGGTAAATAGAAGTAAACTTTGGGAAGTCCTTAAAGAGTATGGAGTGAATGGAGGGCTCCTACAAGCAATAAAAACAATATATACAGGTAGTAAAGCGAGTGTAAGGGTAAATGGGAAAAAGAGTGAATGGTTCGATATTATGCAAGGCGTGAAACAAGGATGCGTTATGTCCTCGTGGCTATTTATCATATTCATGGATAAGTGTCTTAGAACTGCCCTCTTCGACGAAAAAGGTGTAGATCTCGAAACCGTCAAGGTACGTGGGTTGGCTTTCGCGGATGACAAGATTGTTATGGCAGAATCAGCCGAAGACTTGCAAAGAACGTTGAATAAACTTAATACAAGCATGAAGAACATGGACCTCAAAATTAACGTGAATAAAACGAAAGTCATGGTGTTTGAGGGAAAAAGTGAGAAAACAATATGCAACATAGTCCTAAATGATGAGAAATTAGAACAAGTTGACAAGTACGTATATCTAGGTAGTCTATTCACTAACGACGGAAAAATAGATGGGGAATTAGATAGGCGCATAAATGAGGGTAAGCAGGTTATCGGTAGAGCAAGGTCCATCCTCACAAATAAAAACATATCAAAAAAAGCTAAAATGGCCATACATAACTCTATTTTCGTACCGACTGTACTATACGGTAGCGAGACATGGACCTGTCAAGAAAAGGACAGGAGTAAAATCAACGCGATCGGCATGAAACCTTTGCGCATAATATGCGGGAAAATACTGATGGACAAAGTACGAAACGAGACAATCCTCAAAGAATGTGGTACAGGGGAGACACTAGTTGACATATGGGAAAAAAATCAGCTAAGGTGGTTCGGACATCTTGAAAGAATGAAAGATGAACGACTGACCAAGCAAGTGTATAAAGGTAAAGTAAATGGCAAAATGCCCAGAGGTAGACCGCCGAAAGAATGGTTAGAATCTGTGAATGAGACACTAATACGAAGAGACATAAGAAGCCATAGAAATACAAGAGCCTGCATGAAAAAATGCATGGACGTGAATGAAGCTAGAGTAGTATGCCAGGACAGAAATATGTGGCGACAAATAGTTTATAAACAGAGTGACAATAGAGTGAATGATGCCTGAAACAAAGGCCTTGGATACTAATGGGCCCAAGTGGGGAACCATACATAATAATTTTGTGAGGCTCCTCATTTGGGGTGATCGCTAGAGAGATTGATCAGTAACCTGGGTCGGAGCAGTGTTGCGGAGTGAACGTGTCATTTATATAAATAACACGAGAACTCCAGATCAATCTAAAACATCTATACATAACACCTACATACCCATCCACCCTATACCCATATACCGATCAACCTCATACCTATATACCTATTTCACTACCTTCCAACCGAACAAGTCACGCCTACCCCGGAAGGGAAAAGGCTTAATGGTATAATAATAATAAAAAAACTCGATATCCGAAAGTTCGAATTATCGAGGTTCAAGTTCGAATTATCGAGGTTTTTTTACATGCGTTAGTATAGGAACGTCAAGGGACCGGAGCAAATGTTCGAATTATGGAGGTTCGACTGTATATACAAAGTATAAAGCAGTACCTACTGCTCGCAGGAGCTTCGCAGGACCTACTGCAGACTCCAGGCGGTATTTCTCCAGCCCGCTGAAGTTGCAGTAGCTCAGTACCCTGAATTGCCGGATTCCTCCTGCAAACTCCGGCTACAACCCGGCAGGTTTTCCTACTGCTTCCTCCGGCGCTCAAGGGTTCAAGCCTTCAATCTTTCTTTACCTATTATGTAGCTGTAACATATCTATGTGTATTCGGTTCCCTTGGAGTTTCTAGTTTTAGGATTTCTTGAGTTTCTCCGTTTTCTTCTAATTCCCTTTGGATTAAGTCGATTAGGAAAGTAGGAATATCTGGATTGGGAATTGTATGTTTCATTTAAATAAATTTCATAAAATCTTTGTAATATTTGACATTAATAAACTTTTATTTACATATATATGTTGTGCTTCGGTTTTATCCTAATAGTGACCTCAACAAGCAATAATTACAATTCAAATGTAATATTTATAAAAATTTTATTTAAGAAAATGAATTTTTTTCAAATTTCATACGAAAAGTACTTCTTCAATTTTTCCTTTTGTAGTAAAATGAATTTTAATTTGATGCAATGAATGCTGTTCATTAATGTAAATTTAAGTATATGATTATGTATGTTTTCAAGCAACAGTTTAATGAGTTTTAAACAGTTTAAACAGTTTTCATGAGTGATAGTCATATGAGAGGAAAAAAGAGGGGGACAAAAGAAAGAGACAACCAAAGCAACAACACACTCTTTTCCTTATTCTTTCTCCACCTTCTTTATGCTTTATACTTTGAAAAAATGATGTTTTGAAACATACTTGGTTCTTGGTCAACTGCTATTTGTGACAGTTTTTCTTTTAATAGAATTTTTTTGTTATCAAAGACGCAATATTCAGATTAATTTTTGAAGAAATATGTTAAATTTCAGATCTTAATTATACTTCTTTAAACCAAAACTTTGTTTTTAATTTCTAAAAATAAGGTTTCGTAAGCAGTCCTACTTCAAACTAGACTGACAGGTACTTTTCAACTCAGAAAATCTCATATGGCGATGGAATATGTTCTTTTCAGGAGGAAATTCGGTCACACATATTACGGTTTCAGAAAAAAATTTCTTCGATGTCTTAAGTCTGAAAATTTAAAGCTTGTTCCTACAAAAATAATGATAAATTTGTCTTCTAAATCTCAACAACTTTTGACCTGATTAATATATTTGTCTTTTATTTTTAGATTTAGATGAGGTATATGAAAATTCTCTTTATATATTTAGTATATTCAAGTTCTCTCTTGCAAAATTCTATAAAATTTTGTGAACGGCTTGAAAGTGAAGAAAATGGAATCGATTTTTTGTTAAACATAAAAAGACTATTGAAATAAGAAATTCCGCCTTTTTATTTCTTGTTATTTTTCTTAAATTCATAGAAGAGACATATACAGGGTGTTTTTTTTAACTTGAGACAACGAAATATCTCAAAAAATACGCATCCTACGGAAAAAATGTCTGGAATAAAAACTTTTTATTTTCGAGGGGAAAAAAGATTTGTTAAAATTTACCCCACACCCTCTCCCACAGGAGGCAGGGGTGGGGGTAACTTTGTAATTTCAAATGGCAACCCAAATTTTTTATCACAGATTCAGATTCTCCTTTACAAAATACGTAAGTTTTATTCGGAAAATTTGTTTCGATTCGCGATAGATGGCGCTGCAATTGCGAAAAACGAAATTGTTGACACTACTTTTAGCTCTACCCAGGAATAATGACGCGGACGTAGTAGTTGTCTATTCCCTTCGGGGTGCTTAATTTCGGTGAGTCCCCTTGCCTCTCACCATCCATCGGGGTGCTAGATTTCGGTGAATCCCCTTGCCTCTCACCACAGGAATGCTTGATTTAGATTAATTATTTTACAGTAAGTGCTCAAAATGGTGTCCTCGCACTTCGATGCACTTGTTAATCCGAGCTTTGAAAGATTCCACACAACTGCGAATTGTGTCTGGTGATATTTGTGCACAAGCAGACCTGATTCGCTCGATCATGTTATCACGAGTTGTGGGCACTTCTTGATACACGCGATTCTTTAGATAACCCCACAAATAGAAATCCGGCGCCGTAAGATCTGGCGATCTGGCAGGCCAATTTACTGGACCTCCTCTACCGATCCATCGTCCATTGAATTCGCGATTGAGTACTTCCCCCGCGATTGCCGCATAATGTGCTGGACAACCGTCATGTTGAAACCACATGTTGTGTCGCACTTCCAAGCTTAGGTCTTCCAGCAATATTGCTCTCTAAATCTGAATTAGTGAAATTTCACTGATTGATAGTGAAATTTCACTAATTCAATTAGAGAGAAGTCGGCCACTCACGATTAGTAGAAAACTACTAATTTGATTAGTGGAAATTGTCCACTTGTGAAATTAGTGAAATTCCACTAAGCAATTAGTAATCCCTGTCATTGCAGTGTGTACTAATTGAAGAGTGAAAAGTCACTAATTATACAGTAAAAATGCACTAATTGTTCAGTGAAAAAATTAATTTTCTCAAAATTAATATAAATTGAAAGGAGATTATAAAAAATGCTAGAATACAAAGAATATGCACTGTAATAAATTCATGTAAGTTTTATTGACAATAAAACAGAATATTTGAAACGAAAAAGTACATTGATATTCAATGATGTTGTGTTTTTGGCCAGGTATGTATGTATACCATTAAGCCATTTCCCTTTCGGGGTAGGCGTGACACTACCCGATTCGGGTATCTAGGTGGATAGTTTCTTGAAATAAATAACTACAAGTGTGGGCTCACCACACCCACGACGAGCCAACAACACGCACTAGTATTCCCGAATGGTTACCCATCCAAGTACTAACCGCGCCCAACACTACTTAACTTCAGTGATCTAACGTGAACTGGTTTTTTCAGTGTTGTATGGTCGCTGGCGATAATAAATAAATAAATTGATCTTGAATTCCTTCTTGTCTACTGGCCATAGTTAAATAGAACAATAATATGATGATTTCAGGGTGGCCGCTGGACCGGGAATCTTATGAGACCGGGAAAAACCGGGAAATAACAGTGCATTTATTTTTTGACCAGGAATTTTACAAATTTAAAAATAGTCTTCCCAACCTGTATTTCAACCCTTCTTAAATAGTTAGATAAATTGTTATATTTTACAATTATGATATCATTCAGTTTATAATGCGTCATTCGAAAATCTTCCACTTAAAAAATTTTCCATTTTAGATTTTAATTTTCAAGCCTACATTTCAATTTGAAGAATTTTTAAATTAACTTTTACATACTTAAGCAATTAGAAATTAGAAGCGTTTGAAATTGATGGTTTTGGATAAAAAACCATTTTTGGTTGATCAACTGTGAATATAAATTAAATTAATGATTTTTAAAATTGAACTGTATTAAAACAATGCGAACCTCAAATAGCGTGGCATCAAATGGCACGCAATGTCATATGAGGATATGACTTTAGATTGGTCAAAATCGTTGCAGTTCAATAATTCGTTAGTCAGCGCGCTAAGTTACTAATGAATTAGTGAAGCGAAGCTACTAAATAATAGTGAATCATGTTTACTAATTGAGATTAGTAAAACTTTTACTAATTTATTAGTAAAATATTTACTATTTCAAATGTAAAACATCAAAATATTACTATTTGTTTAGTGAACCATGCATTTACTAATTCAACTAGTGAAATTTTCACTAATTCATATTTAGAGAGTGGAAGTTGATTTTCTAAAAAGTCACGATGTTTTTCACCGTTTAAATTTTCATCAATAAAATATGGACCGATAAGTTGATCTCCAATTATTCCACACCAAACGTTCACGGACCATGGACGCTGATGCTTAACTTCTGGAAAAAAAAATTTGTGCACGAAAATTTTGTGAAAAAAATTTTTTGAAAAAAAAAATTTTGTGAAAAAAAATTTTCGAAAAAAAAATTTGGTGAAAAAAAATTTTGAAAAAAAAAATTTTTTGAAAACAATTTTTTGGTAAAAAATTATTGGAGAACAATGTTGCCGCTCATGCTTTTTTGCCCCCCAGGGGGGGGGGGGGGGGGAAAAACCACAAAAAAAAAAAAATAAAAAATAAAAAAATTTTTCAAGTTAAATGTAAATTTATTTCAAGAAGATACCAACACCAGTGTTTAAAGTTACCTATGCCAGTGTCTAAATGATGATTCTGGGTGCGCACTTCAGTGCGCATGCGTTGGCTTCATACTGACTCTGTTTCGTGTATATACAGCCATGATCAGGTAGTGTGTGATTCCATGGATGGTGGTGAAACGGTTAGGTTTTTATCTGAAACAAACTAAGCGAACTGCCCTCTAGGGCAGAACGTCGCATTTCGACGCGATGTCGATATGCGAAAGCGGTCGGCGGAGCCGGAAGGGGAAGGGGTACACGCGTTTGGTTATGCGCGGGGACCCCCCCCCCAGACCCGGGACGCGCGGGCTCACATAGGCGGGAATTTTGAAGTTTGGCTTATGGGGGAGTTTTTTTTTAAATTTTTTTTTAAATTTATATATATGTGACGTGCGCCGAAGAAAGGGGGCTTACTCTGGAAAGCGAGATTTTTCAGGACGAGCGGTCGAAGTCGACCCGATAGACGCGACTTTTAGAAGAGAGGGAATCCCACGAAATCTTCCCTCTCCGCTTGCCTCTACATTCGCAGGCATATAGCGGCGCTTCTCACGGACGGGGTAAAGATGAGACGCGGAGATGTAGTGGTGAGTGGTGGGAGGTGTTTCACGGGATCTCGAGCGAAAGCACGATTTCTCGGGTACCTATCAACTCAATTATTAGCAATAATAACGCTGGAAATTTTTTTTCGATGGTTTCATCAAAAAGAGCAACTCAAAAACTATCCAAAGGTGTCAAAACCTCGATTTCGATTTTTCCAGAGTAAGCCCCCTTTCTTCGGCGCACGTCACATATATATTTTTATTATATTTGAAGGTTGGATTTTTTAAGGAATCTAAAAACGTGAGAAACCACCCCAAGGGTGGGATTAGCTAGGAACTGATTGCTATGGAATGGCGGTGCACATTTAAGAGCCTTTGAAAGACCCTTACGGAGGCTAGGACGGAAAGCGTTGAATCTAGGGCATCATGATCCAATTCACACCAGGTCTAGCCACGCGCAAGTAAAAAAAATTGCAGCCAATCAGCAAGGCTACCAGCTACGCTGCCATATTGAATAAATGTACAGCTAGAGGCTGAGATGAATGGAAACAACATGGCCGCGGAGCTGGTATGCGCGATTTGGACGAAAATGGGACGTTCTTTGGCTAGACCATGAGTGGGTTGGATCATGTAGGGCATTGCCATAGGACGTGTTCAAGGTCTTCGTCTATTTGAGGGTTACAAGGGCAACTAGGTGAGTCTATGATGTTCTTACGGGCTAGGCTAGCTCTGAGCGAGTGGTGATTACTTCTCATGCGGCAAAGAGATACAATCCACTCCCTTTTAACGATGAAATTAGCGAACCAAGGTTTTCTGCGGGTTTTGTAAAAGTGTTTTGTATAAAAGGTACCGAAACGCTTTCCTCTCGTTTCACAATAGTCTTTACAAATTTTATTGAGATGTTCTCTAAAGGAGCTGACAAAGTCCGATGGGGGAAGCCCCATATTTAGGAGGGGAGCGTTAAAAGAGGCGGAGTTTGCGGTTACATCCGCGAGCTCATTTCCCGGGATGCCCTTATGGCCTGGTACCCATGCTAGGATAATGTTACAATTAAGTGCGGTAAGGGAGGCGAAACGATTTCTAATTAGGAAGATAAGGTGAGATTTAATTTTATTAGGGTTAGTTGAAGAGACACTTTCTAAGACACTTAACGAGTCCGTAAAAATAACTACTTTTTTAAATTTATGCTTTATAATGAAATCTAGTGTATATAAAATGGCTATTGCTTCGATAGAAAATATTGATGCAGAATAATTCATTTTCCATGAGTGTGTAAATTGACCAGCGGGGCAAACCGAGGCGCAGCCCGCAGACTTGCCGTCTTGAGACTTTGAGCCGTCCGTATAGAAAATCAAGGAGTCTCCAAATAGCATTCTGGAAGAAAGAGGGTGGGTCAGGGGAATTTTGAGTTAGAAAGCCTATTTCAACATTGATTTGAGGAGAGTAAGTGTGATCACTGTATGGAAATTCAAAGAGGGGATGGTGGAAAGATCTGCGTATTTGGGGCATAAGATTCCGGGTTTTATTAAAGGCCGCTATGAGTGTAAAAATGTCTGTGATTCTATGAGGGTTGTTTTGATGTGTGCTATTCCAAAGATCCTCAAGCTTGTTTGTTAGGGGGTGGTTAAGATTTGAGAACATCTTTACGATATATTTTTTTGCTAGAAAACTGAATCGAAATTTTAGGGGGGGTTCACATGTTTCTGCTAAAATTACATTTATAGGGGTACTTGTCCTGTAGCCTACGGCTAATCGCAGGGCTTGGTTTCTAATTTTTTCTAGTTTATCAAAGAATTTGTGATTTTGGAATGCATAAATATGAGAACCGTAGTCTAAACAACTTCTAATGAGGGCGTCATAAATCGTAATGAGAGTGTATGGGTGGGCTCCCCACCACACGCCTCTCAAGACTCTTATGATATTTAGGGTTTTTCTGAGTTTATCAATTAGATATTTAAAGTGTTCATTGAACGTAAATAAGTAATCCATAGTAATTCCTAAAAATTCGACGTGCAATGAGGGCTTAATACAGTTATTAAGATTTAAAGTATATGTGGGGTCATCAAAATTCAATTTTATTTTGTTAAAAAGAACTAATTTTGTTTTCTCAGGGCAAATTTCTAATCCTCGTTCCGATAAAAATTCTGCAAATGCATTTAAGCATTGTTGGAGAGATGTGATGCAAAGTGCGGGGTCTCTAGATCTGAATAGAATAACTATATCATCTGCAAATTCAAATATGATACATCCCGGCGGCAAAAGTCGATGGAGCTTGCGGGTATAAACTGAATACATTATGGGACTCAAGATGCAACCCTGGGGAAGGCCCACTGTGCTTACTCTAGGTCCAACCAATTCGCCATTGATATTAAAATAAATGTTCTTGCATGAAATAGAGTTGTAAACAAATTTAGCTATATTTTTAGGTACACCTAAATCTCTAAAATCTTCCACTAAAATTTGGGGAATTACGCTGGGAAAGGCCCCTTCGAGGTCTAAAAAAAGACCCGCTGTGACCTCACCCTTGACGAAACCCGTCCAAATTTCCGTGGAAAGTAAGGCCAAATTATCCGCGCAAGACTTACCTTTTCGGAAACCGAATTGTGTAGGGGAGAGATAAAAGTTATGCTCAAAGTACCAATTAAGTCTATTGTAAATTAGTTTTTCCATAACCTTAAATAAACAGGAGGCTAAGGATATAGGTCTAAATTTTCCTGACGTTGACTTTGGAATGAAAAATACCAAAAAGGTGTTCCAGGAAGGTGGGAAGGAGCCAGACAATAAGATGTCGTTATAAATTTGTAAAAGAATGGAATTGGCTTCAGAAGGAAAGTGACTAATGATATTATTATCAATTTTATCTAGTCCGGGAGAAGATTTCATTTTCAAGGAGGAAATGGCTATAGAAAGTTCATTTTCGGTGAACGGAGCCTCAAGGAACTGGTTGGTCCTAAAGTCACTGGGGAACTTATCATGGAAGATAGTATAAGGGCACATCTCAACTGCACGTTCGTGTAACTTTGAAATCACGCTGCTATCTGCCGAGCAAGACGAGGTCGCTGGCTGAGTGAACCTATTTTTAAATGACTTAATGACTCTCCAAATTCTGGAGATAGATGTTGTTCTATCAAGTGATTCGCAAAAACTTTGAAAGGACTTTCTTCTGGCTTCATTGAGGGTGCGTTTAGCTTTAGCTGTGAGTCTTTTATAATTTAAATAGTTGGAATAATTAGATCGTTTTCTAAATTTGATAGAAGCTTTACGCCTATCCTTAACAGCACTATCGCAAGCCTCATTCCACCAAGGAGCTGGAACAAAAGGTTTTTTTTGCAAGGGTGGCCACGGTTCGGTGGTTTGGAAGTGGCTGAGGGTACCCCGGATGACAAGATAGCCTCATCCACGCATTCAACAAAAGAATTGTAGCTAGAGATGGGATCCGATGTAGGCGAAAGAATGTCAGTCGCCCTGGCTTCCACGAGATTTTTTAAATTTGAAGAAAAAGACGGCCAATTAATTCTTTTTAAGTTATATTTGTGTGAAAAATAATTAGAAATAGGTACTTGTACCGCCAGGCGAGTGACCACTGGATAATGGTCGCTGCCTAGAGCGTCGTCCCATACATCATGAGCATAAGAGGTAAAAAGTTGAGGGCTTATAAAAGTAAGGTCCAGAATCGAGGGTGATTCATCTGGACGATTAACAAAAGTTGACTTCCCATTATTTAAACAAATAAAATCTGAATCATCAAGGGCTGTACAAAGTGCTTCGCCACCAGTGTCTAAAGTACCTCATCTCAAATGTGCGCATGCGCAGCTTTTTCACTAGTGTCTAAACTCTAAAGGAAGCCATCTTCAAACTGCGCATGCGCGAAAATTGTTTCACGCACAGTCTGCTCAAATAAGGTACTTTAGGCACCATCTACATGCATGCAAACGTCAACTTTTGAGGTGGGTGTTGGAAAAACATATAGTGAAAATGGCCTGACCTCCAGGCCAGAATTATTTATTATTTTTATGTGGCTGTGAAGACTTTTTTAAGTTACGTCAAAATCCGGACGTGACGGGGTAAAATGGACTACGGATTCGGTTTCAGCGACCCCCAAAAACATATAATAAACATGGTCTGACCCTCAAGTCAGAAATTTTTTTTCGTGTGACTGTGTTATTCTTTACAATAGGTTGTTATACTATTATAATAAAAACAATATAATATTACTGTTCTTCATCAGATAATAATTGTTTGGATATATTTTCATATTTTTATTTACTTTCCGCCGATTTTTGACATAATAGATAATTATTGACGAGAAAAATGTCAGAGATTGTGAATTTGCGATGAAACATAGTTTACAGAGCAATATGTAGCATAGTACTGTTTATTGTTTGACTGCGTAATTGATGATGTAGAATAATAATGTAATAAGGTACTCACTGAAAAAACACATATGTGATTTGTATGTGAATCTGAAATCGCTACTATTAACAATCAATTTGAGGAAACCATTGAAATAATTCTCAGTGAGGAGATTATATTGACCCACGAGGAAAATAATTGTTTAAAATATTTGACGTTGATTTTGTCTTTTGACAGTTACAATAGCTATTTACTTGATAAGTGTGGAAAGTAGGCAATTCCCGAAGAGTGTGAAGTTGGCGTCACGAGCCGAAGGCGAGTGATGTCATCACACGAATCGGGGATTGCCTGCTTCTCACATGTCAAGTACAATACTTTTCACAGCAAGTCTAAGAAAAAAGTTCGATTTTCGGAGTGAGATTCTCAATAAATAAGTGAATCTATTTATTTATTTTGATCACCACTAATCATATTAATCGTTGTTACAATTATTCATATTGAATATAGTTAATATCATATCATGTCATGTCATGTCACACCACACCACACCACACAACACCACAGAGTGGTAAGAAACAATAACAGAGTGAGGTTAGAAAACGAAGATCAATGTAAGTCGTATTTTCTATACGTCTCATTACATTGTTCCTTTGGCTACTTTACAACCTCTAGAGGTGTAAAGTAGCTTACTTTACAAACTCTAGAGGTGTAAAGTGAGAAGCTCAGAAATCGGCAACTTTCCAGAGTCTACGGAGGCACGGAAAATCGAACTTTCCGCAGACGTGCTGTGAAAAATATATTTATAAGAGACGCAGTGTAAGAATCTATGTGGTTCAAATAAGAAAATTATTTCAAATTTTTTTTTAGTAGAGTCTTGAATGTCTTTGGGAATGTTTGCATGAATTTCAAATGTTTATTGCCATAACAATAATTGGCTAAATTATTAAAATTTGTAATATAATCTAAAGAAGTGTGTTGTCCTTACAATAATTGGACAAATTGATCAAATAAAATTTGCAATATAATATAAGGGTATAGTGCAGTCCTAAGTGATAATATAGGATTTGGGAACTTCGATACAGTTCTTAGAAATTGAAAAATGTATTGCCATTATAATAGTTGGGTGAACTTATTTGTTATGAGCAGCGAATAAAATTTACAATGCAATGAAATTAACTGGTAAATGTGAGATTTTAACCAAATTTGAAATTCGAATTTTACTTTGAACAGATTTTTGTCAACTAACTTCGTGAAAATTACCAAAGCCTATTATCACTTAAGACTGTACTAGACCCTTATATTATATTATAAATTTCATTTGATTTGAATGTCATTTGACATTCAAGGCTGTACTTAACCAAATAGATTCTTACACTGCGTCCCTTATAAATATTTTTTGTGACTGTCTTTTTCAGAATAAAAATGAACCATTGATGAGGGCCGCCATCGTGCGCGGAAACGTTTGGTTCAATTAAAAATTAATTGAATTATTTATTCTGAACCTGAAGCCAAAATCAACATCGAATATTATAAACAATTATTGTAATAATTACTTAGAAAATAAAATATGTCATTCACTACACTCATGTCTCGTCTATTGTTTTATTGTCCAAATAAAATAAATAATTTATATTTCATTTACAAATCACCTAGAAAATTAAAAGCATAATATAATTTCATTATTTTAAACTTCTAAAATTCTCATTTTCTCAATATTGAATTACTGGCATTCAATTCTGAACTCAATAGGGAAAGGAAATAAAGTGTTAGAAAAAAGAGGCAGGAGACAAAGAAAAAAAAGGGTTCAGGGCTCCAGGTACCTGACGCCGGAGTTTGCAGTAGGATAAAAAACGCAGTAGGAATCCGGCCGAAGTTACTGCTTACTGCTTCCTCCGGCGGCGGCCGGAGGGAGCAGTAGCCGAAGTTCAAAACTGGACTTCGGCAAGCAGGAGGTCCTGTCTGCCGGAGGGAAAGCAGTAGCCGTAGAGCAAAAAATATATAAAGAAAATACGAGTGTTCTATCAAACAATTGAATTTTCAACAGAAAATTTTATTTTTAATGAAAATAGATTAATCTTTGTGAAAGATGAAGACTAATTTTCAATAACGAATATAAATTTTCAATCACATACTTACATTTTCAACCAAAGTAATAAATTTTCTAAACAAAAATAAAATTGTTTAAGGAAGCACGCGAATTTTCTACTGAAAATGCATTTCAATAAATTAATTTTCAACCAAAAAGGAAACGAATTTTCAATCAATAAGAATATTCTAGAAAACAGTTGAATTTTTAACAAAAATTTTCATTTTCAATTCAAATATATTAAATTTTCTAAACAAAAAAAGAGGAATTTTCCAGAAAATAAATTAATTTTCAATAACTTAGTTACATTTTCAACCAAAGGAATGATGTTTATACACAAAAATACAAATTGTTATAGTTTACGACAAAAAATTTACTACGTCTTTCGAATGTGAACTGTACACAAAAACTTATCTTATTGATATATTTAACTTTAAAGCTTATATACTTCAAGAAGAAAATAATTTACATTACAGCAAATAATTCACAAATAAAAAAAAGATGAAATCTCTTAAAACAAACCCTCGAAAGAAACGAGGGTTAACAAACGCCGCCAAAATTGGATAAAAATCTTTTGAAATATTCTTTGAAAATTAATTCTTTGACACGAAAAATCCTTTTAAATTTTCCCAGCAAACTTAAGAAATATTTTTCATTTTCTTCAAACCTTTGAAGATCCTTAAAAAGCTTCAAAATTTTATTTCGAAAGTTTTTTATTTTTTGAAATCTTCTCCAGTTTTAAATTAAATTTGGATCTTCTCAAAACTAGTAAATATCTCTTAAACTAATTGAAATTTTGTCCAAGCTGATAATTGTTTAATTGTTATTCATGCATCAAAATTCAATTATTTCACTTTTCATATTAGAAATTTGTTAAATAGAAGAATTAAAATTGTAACGTTCATAGTTGTAATTCAACACACTGAAATATTAACGATTCAAGTCTTTCTATTATAAATAATTCAGTTTAAAGTAGTTAAGTTTTTAATATTTGATTTATAATTACTCATTTTAAATGAAAAGTAAAATATTGCTAAATATTCAAAAAAATGTATTCCTCAATTGAAAATTTTCGAATAAAATGGAATATTTAATTTCGAAACAATATTTGAATAGGATTTGGAATTGAACAAGAGTTTTTAGTTTTTCAAATTATTCTTAAATCAAGAATAGTATATAAAGCTTCAATCGAACGCTCACATTTTTTTACCTACTGAGGCTTTCAAATTGAAAAATTTCTATTTTTAGCGTTACAATCTGTAACTTGCTTAATTTTGAACAGATTCAGAATCTTCCTGTAAAGTCAATTATTGTTCAATTTTCAATAATCGAACTACAGTTCAATGTGATTTATTCTTATCGTTGGTACACGGAAAAAAAAGTTCATTAAACTTTCTTGAAGTATTGCAAGAGTCGGGGATGAGAGCGAACCTTGAACAAATTTTCTATATTCTGTATAACTTTCAGGATTTAATTCAGAACAAACCTGGAATAACTCTAAAAGAATTCTGTAAACTTTATATTGAACCCCGATTTGAAAAAGTTTAATAAAATATATAGAGAAATTCATGAAAGAATGCTGAAAACTTTCGTAGAAATGACAATTGAGGTATTGAAAGTTTGTAATCACATAATTATAAGGTTTAAATACCTCAATTCAGTCAAATGTATATAAAAATTCTTCAAAAAATGTTGAAAAATCTCATAGAAATTCGATTCGAAGTATTGAGTGTTTGTGAACTACTTCAATATAAGATCTATAGACTTCAGTTCTTTAAAATGTTGCTGCGCAGTCGCTACTGTACGCAGGCAGCGACTTTTCCGCATGGCTCCCACGGGAAAAAAAAGAATTCAAGTCTTAGAGAACATTAGCACGCGTTGAAAATTAAAATATTATGTTTGCCAATAACCGGCACATCTCTAAATGGTAAATCCACTACCCGGGTGCACCGGAACGTGCACCAGGTCGTTCAAGACGTCATCTACGAGAACTTTTTTAGAATCTAAATTGTATCAATAGCCAAAATAACTACCAATGGTGAGTCGACGATCAGGATGCACCGGAACGTGCACCAGGTCGTTTGGCACGTATTCTACGAGAACTGCTTTAAAATTCGAATTGTGTCAACTTCCAAAATAATTAAGTGTTGAGTCGACGATCCGGGTGCACCGAGTCGCGCACCAGGTAGTTTAGCACGTATTCTACGAGAACTTTTTAGAAATTTGAATTGTTTCAACCACCAAATTAACTACAGTCGACTCACCATCGGTAGTTATTTTGGCTATTGACACAATTTAAATTTTTGAAAAGTTCTTGTAGAATACGTGCTGAGCGACCTGGTACACGTTCCGGTGCATCCTGATCGTCGACTCACCATTGGTAGTTATTTTGGTAGATAAACCTCAAGATTTCTAAAGAAATCATCAAGGCAAGCTTCTTGCGATCGTTTTTTTATATGAAGAAAATATGAGAGAAAACAAAGTTTTCATATTTATGTTTCGGTCTTACGATCCATTTAGAAAAAATTGAAAAACTAAATCCAGTCAAAATTCCTTTTTATTGACGTTTTGGCCCCATCTGTGGGCCTTCATCAGAAACAAACATCTTAAGGAATAATCGGAGTCAATCATAAATATACGTCGAAGCGAATGACAACATTTTAAAATGTTGTGAAGTCAGATATCATTCTGAAGATTTAAAAATCATTATGAAGTTTGTAAAAGAAGTATTGGGAAACTATAAAGTCCAAGGAACTTTCCCAATATGTTCAAAAAGGCTCATATTTTGTAACTAAAATGCTGTGAAACAGCTAACAAACTGATATTTTTTTACAAACTTCATAATGATTTTTAAAACTTCAGAGTGATCTGACTTTACAAAATTTAAAAATGTTGTCATTCGCTTCGACGTATATTGATGATTGACTTCGATTATTCTCTAAGATGTTTCTTTCTGATGAAGGCCCACAGATGAGGCCGAAACGTCAATAAAAAGGAATTTTGACTTGATTTCTTTGTTTAATTTTTTCTAAATGTATCGTAAGACCGAAATAAAAATATGAAAACATTGTTTTCTCTCATATTTTCTTAATGGTAGTTAGTTTGGCTATTGATACAATTTAGATTCTAGAAAAGTTCTCGTAGATGACGTCTTGAACGACCTGGTGCACGTTCCGGTGCACCCGGGTAGTGAACTTGCCATTTGGAGATGTGTCGGTTATTGGAAAACTTGATATTTTAATTTTCAACGTTAAAAATTGAAATAGATTCAACTTTTCCCATGTCATATCTCATATAATCGATTTAAAAAAATAGAATTGGGAATTCAACTTTTAACATTATTTTCAATGCAAGCCTTTAATTTCATATAACTTATATAAACTTATTCTATATAGCTATATAACATCTTATTAATCTTGAACCTACTAGAATTTATAACCAAAAAAGAATTTGTGGTTAAACATTTTTTCGAAATTTAAAATTTGCAAATATAAAAAATGTCAAAGACCCCGAAATTTGTAATTACCTAAATTTCAAACTAAATTTTCGAAATATGATATTCTTGAAATTACTAACATTATAAATATAAAACTCCAGAAATTTAAAATTTCCGAAATCATTAACCTAGAATTTTCAAATCACAAAAATTTGTCAAACAGCCCTGCACAGCTGTAGCTTATATTTTAGATTTTGTTTTTTATACCACAAGTTATGTTATCTGCGAGGATTTCTTAGGAGCTCCGAATGCGTAGGTAGGGGGTTCGAACCCACAGCTAATAATAATTTTAACAGCGTGGGATTATTTGTGTAGTAATTATTTGTGCAATAGTGAATAATTGTGTACTTAAATATGTGCAGAAATATTAAAGCATAATGATAATAAAAATAATTTTTTTAGGCTAAAAATCGGCCATGATTTTATAGAACTGCTCTTTATAGTTTGGAGTCTTCTCCGATGTAGACTGTATATTAGCTGGACTTTTAGATTTTCTAGAACTATTCTACGTTTTTCGCATTTTAGAGAACTCTGTATTAAATTTTGTAGAATAGTTCGATGCAATGTAAAACCAAGAAGATTTTAACTTTTAATAAACTACCCGTCGTATCCTCTACTATAGGACTAGTTCTATAAAATTTAATGAATTTTTTTTCCGTGTATAATGGTTGCACAAGTTTTTGGTAGAAGTGTAATATATTTTCAAATTTTAGTTTCTCGCAGAAACTTATATATTATACATATTACAAAAATTGACAGTGAAGTACAAGTCGAAACGTTGATCCGGATTCTAAAAGAATTGTTTATAATAATCGATATTTGTTTGTGTAAATTTTGTACATTGCTATAATGAACTACCAGTATATACAACATAATTTTAAGTATAGTATCTGAATATAAAAAATGTAAAATTCTGAATTTTTCTGTAATACCCTATAGATTTTTACAACAAAGTAAAAAAAATATCAATAAAAAGTCACGAATTGTAGAAACTTGTACTTCATTGTTAATTTATATACTTTCCTTTCCTACCAGGAAATAGAAGAAAAAATTAGCTATTTGTATTGAACTGTATTTTTTTGTTAAATTTTTTCAAAAAAATACATGTCTTAAAAGCAAATGGCAGTTGTAGAAATGTTGTACTTTCTTGTAAAAATTTTGTCCACCAGGGCTGTTCAATTTCAAACTCAAAATTCTTGGACGATTAACTTTGAATTGGTTCACTTTTTAGTTACATTTGCTTTCAACTTTATTCAGAAACTCAATATCTCGGTAATAGGTTTTCATTTCTTATTTGAACTAAAGATGAAATTTTTTATCGCAATCCGCAGCTGAGTAATTTCCGTATTGTAGTCAGTGTGACTTTGGAATTGTCAGCTGACACATCTATTTCCTCTAAAATGAGTAACTGTTTCTAATCAATTTTTTTTTGGGCTTAAGGCCATGTGACGAGTGGGTCACGTGACCGGATTCCTACCTTACCGACACTTTGTTTATTTGTAAACTCATGTTCACACGAATAGCCACATCGAGTTGAAAATTTGGGATAATAAATAAGAAGCACTAAGAAATGCGGCTCTGGTCCTAAATTTTTATAATTATGGTAAAAGTTTTTCTTGTTAATAATTTTTTTTTTTGCTTCTTTCATCACTATTAAAATTTAGGACCAGAGCCGCTTATTTATTATCCCAAATTTTTAACTCGATGTGGCTTTTCGTGTAAACATAAGTTTACAAATAAAAACAATGTTGGTAAGGTATGAATCCGGTCACGTGACCCACTCGTCACATGGCCTTAAATCAGCAACACCTACTTTCTCTCAATAAGTTTGAACTGGCCGCTTTTGAGAATAAAACCCCAGCTTTCAAGGCACGATTACGATTACGATCACTCCGTGTTTCAAGCATAACCTTCGTAAAATTGTATACTTAACCTGCCCACCGAGCTAAATAATATAAAAATCAAGTTACAAAATTTATTTCGTCAAATTTACACAAATTACTGTCTTATTTTATTTCAAGTTGTTTTACCATAAATATTAGCACGTAATCATTACAATAAGCAATATCAAATATAACTACGTGACGCGCCTGCGCATTTTCAATCTTTCAAGTAGTTTCTTTTTGTAAGGGAAGTCACGCTATTTTCAATACTTTTTCCACCAATCCCCTTCTTCGTCACAGATAATCACATAAATCTTGACACCCCCCCCCCCCTCCCGCACAGGGCGACTTCACAAATACGAACACCCCCTTCTTCTTTTAAGTAAAAATTTCGTTTTCGATTTCATTTAATAAAAAAAAAAAGAATTCGCAGCTCAAATCGCTCCTAAAAACAGGAGGAACAGGGTGATTTTTCACCAAAAATAGGGCAATAAATTATGAGAATAAAATGAATGTACATATATTGAATTCGATATGAAACGCTTTTAATTCTTAAGATTTCATGTCGAAATGTATTTCATTTTCTACCAAAAGAGATGAATTTTTAACCAAATAGTTTATTTTCCAGCCAAAAAGATAAATTTTTTCAAATTCAGTTGAATTTTCAACAAAAAAGTTAATTTGCAACCGAGAAAGATGAATTTTCAACAACAAAATATGACTTTTCTACCATAAAAAATGAATTGGCAAACAAAAATGACGAATTGTTAACAAAACAGTTGAATGTTTGACCAATAAAAGATGAATTTAACGACTAAGTTGAATTTTCAAAAAAAGTAGATATATTTTCAACCACATAGATGAATCTTCAAGCTATGAAGATAAATTTTCAACAAAATAGTTGAATTTTGAGCCAAAAAAGATTTTGCACCATAAGAGATGAATTTTCGACGAAATCTTCCAATTTTCAAGCCAAAAAGATAAATTTTTTAGAAGACAGTTGAATTGTCAACTAAATAATATGTCTTTCCCACACAACAAAATTTTCAATAAAAAAGTGAAGAATTTTCAACATGACAGTTGTATTTTCGACCAAAAACGATGAAGTTAACAAAATAGCTGCATTTTCAACCAAATAATTAAATTGCCAAAAAAGTACACATATTTTCAACCAAATAGATGAATCTTCAACCTCTGAAGATAACTTTCCAACAAAATAGTTGAATTGTCAACCAAAAACGATTTTCTACCGAAAGAGATGAATTTTCAACCAAATAATTTAACTTTTAAGCGAAAAAGACGAATTTTTTAGAAGACTGTTGAATTTTCAACAACAAAATCAATTATCAACCCAATAATATGACTTGCATAAAAAATCGATTTTCAATTCAAGAGGACGAAGTTTCAGCAAAACAGTTTAATTTTCGATAAAAAAATGAATTTAACGGATAGGTTGAATTTTCAACGAAATAGATATATTTTTGACCAAATAGATGAATCTTCAACCTATGAAGATAAATTTTCAATCAAATAGTCGAACTTTTAAATAAAAGAGACAATTTTTTAGAAAACACATAAATTATCAACCCAAAATGTAAAATTTCAATAAAAACAGTTCATTTTCAATCAAGCAGTAGATTTTTCATCAAAAAATGATGCATTTTTAACCAAATAGTTCAATTTCCAACCTAAGAACAGAATAAAAAAAATGCATTTTTAACAAAGTATTCTAACTTACAACCAAGTAGTTGAATTTTCAACAAAATGGTTGCATTTTCAAGCCAAAAGGACGATTAAAAAAAAAAAAACAGTTGAGTTATGAAACCAAAAAGTACCATTTGAAACAAAACATTTAATTTTCAATGAACTAGTTGAAGTTTTTATAAAATAGTTAAATTAGATATATTTTTAATCTAATAGATGAATCTTCAACCTATGAAAATAAACTTAAATTCAATTAAAATTCTATTAAAATAGACCAATTTTGAAAACAATAGTACATTGTGCGCCAAGGAACTTAAGTCGGTCATTATACGCCGCGTGTGCGTTTGCAATACAAGGCGTAATGACCGACGTAGTTCCATGGTGCACATTATACTTTATACACCAAGGGCATAATTTGCAAGTTTTTTGCCCCCGATTATCATGTATCACAGGGGAGGTCTGACGTGGCGAATCGAATCGGTACAATTCACTTTTAGCGCCGGTTAACAAGATTTTTACTGAGCCGGTTGATATTTGCTCGTCTTAAAATTTTTGAAAAATATGAAAATTTTGGATATTTTTGAATATTTGAAATTTTTAGGGGGATTTGAGTAATTTTTGAAAATATCTATAATTTTCAAAAATTTTTTGAATTTCCAAAAATATCAAAAAATTTCCAAAATTTTCAAAACTTCAAAATTTTTTAAGATTTCAAAAAATTTCAAAAATTGTAAAAATTTCTATGATTTTCAAAAATTTTCGAAAATTTCAAATTCTCAACATTTTCAAAATTTTCGAAAATTTCTGAAAATTTCAAAAAAATTTCAAAATTCTCAAATTGTGAATTTTTTCAAATTTA
>CAKNXH010000233.1:202354-212394 GCA_932178445.1 Andricus quercusramuli
GTTGTAGCTTTTTTAGTTTTTGAATTATTTACAAAAAACTGTTTTTTATCTGAATAAAATATTTCATGTTTTTTCACTTCAACTCGCGA
Organism: Andricus quercusramuli; assembly: GCA_932178445.1. Classification (NCBI taxonomy): domain Eukaryota; kingdom Metazoa; phylum Arthropoda; class Insecta; order Hymenoptera; family Cynipidae; genus Andricus; species Andricus quercusramuli. Next base: position 202,444 of record CAKNXH010000233.1, read on the forward strand.
CGAAATCGGCACTTTTTAATATTTTAAAGTAAACTTTATGAGAGGTATACACTGGCATCTTTTGCGAACGATGTCGTTCGAAAAAGTTGAAAATGTTCATTTGCACAAAGGTTAATAATTTGTTGTCGAGGCGTTGCACAATTCGTGCACAAACAACTTTGATCGTTTCGGGAGTCGAGCGAATTTTGAGCAAGCAAAAACTTTCAGTGAGAAAGTTGGTCAGGAAGGTTCAAAGAAGTTTTCTGGAAATTTTTAGCTCAATTGAAATAGTAGTTAACAAACTGTTGATATTTTAATTTTCGGACGCGATCGACTTTCTCTCGCGTAGTCTGTGGTCCGGCCGGTAAGACGTTCCTATACACAAACTCCGCCGCAAAGGCCGGTCAGATACAGATAATTTTTATTTAAAATACGAAAAATCAGGACTTGTTCTAAGTTACGTGAAATGGGTAGTGACAATTCAGAATCATTAGTATTAAATTTTTGATAGCATTAAAATAAAAATATGTAATAAATAAACACATGAAGACAAATAAAATACAAAAATTAAAGTGGAAACACTATAATTATCGCAGATTTTAGTTAGTAAATATTAATTATTTCGATAAACACATGAAATACAAGATTCTTAACTTTGACTCAAAAAATAATTTTAGGTAAATTTACTGGACTATTTAACCAGACTTTCTGTAGTTAAAGCTTATGGTTATCACTTTTAACACAGTAGCTAAATTAGAGATCATTTTTAGAGTAAATGCAGATTTATTCTAAAAATGATCTCTAATTTTTTCAAGTAAAACCCGTCACTGCATTTATATTATGAATTTTTTTACAGGTTTCATAATACGTATTCAGATATAACTTTGAAAAAATATCATGTAATATTTGAACGATTATTTTTGGTTAAAAAAAGTCAGAAAGTGTATGCAGGTATATATTACAAATAGAGGTTAGACGGAGGATACGCGGGATATCAGAAAGGAAACGTGTACAGATGATTTATTTTTAAGAATTTTATGAAGCTGATTTCCCTAGAAGTGGCAAAGTTTAAATATTTTCATGAGAAAGAAGACAAACGAATTATTGTGAACCATGATTTCTCATGTTTTATTGCATTTGATTTAAAAAGTCTCTTACGTACTCTAAGGCAGTGTTCACTTCACTCTGTGGCAACAACGCGGCTTGCCCGGCATGGCGCAGCCTACGCAGGAGAAAATCGATCGCGTCGGAAAATTAAAACATAAACAGTTTCTTAACTACTATTTCAATTGAGCTAAACATTTTTAGAAAGCTCCTTTGAACCTTCTTGAGCAACTTTCTCACTGTAAGTTTTTGCTTGCTCAAGATTCGCTCGACTCCCGAAACGACCAAAGTTGTTTGTGCACGAATCGTGCAACACCTCGGCAAAAAATTATTAACTTTTGTTCAAATAAACATTTTTAACTCTTGCTCACGTCATCGGTCGCAAAAGATGACAGTGTATACCTCTCATAAATTTTACTTTAAAATATTAAAAAGTGCCGATTTCGTCGCGAGTTGAAGTGAAAAAACACGAAATATTTTATTCAGATAAAAAAACAGTTTTTTGTAAATAATTCAAAAACTAAAAAAGCTACAACTTTTTCTTTTTGAAGAAAAAGATGCGTAACAAAGTTATCAATACAAATGCGTATTTGAAAAGTTAAAATTCTAAACTTTATTCTCAAAAGCCCAGGGGCCTCCCCACTCCAGCAAAATAATTTTATATCTTCTTCTTGCATCCGGCGCCTAAAATGAAAATGTTGAATGATTTTGTGGACATTAGTAGTTTCGAAAATTGTAAACAAAAAATTTTCATTGATATATTTTTAAACACCCTAAAAACTTTTAAGCTTTTAAAAGTCCTTAAAAATACCTTGAATTATTTGAAAATCTCTTCAAATCTTTGAATTACCTCAATAGCTGTGAACAAAATTCTTTCAAATTTGATCAAAATATTATAAAGACCCTTAAAATCCCGAAAAGTTACATGAAATCTTATGATATTCCTTGTAATTTGTTGGAATTTTTGTAATCTTTGGACACTTCATGGAATCCCTTTAAATGCTCTAAAATATTTCCAATCCTTTGAAATGCCTTGCAGTTTTTTAAAGCTTTGAAAATCTCTTAGAATCTTCCAAAGTTTAAATCTTTGGAAATATGTAGGGGAAAGTTGCCTAAGACGAGCCCCCTTCCATATTTTCCAAAAATTTTCGATTTTAAGGAACTTTAGAAGCAAACGCGATTATTGGCATCATATTTTGATGTTTTATTTACAAAGTTCACACACTTAAAAGTTCAAAAAATGTTTGAAAGACAATGAACTTCGATGTTGAAAAAAATATGTATTTGTCTCGTCTTAGGCAACCCGGTATCCTAAGACGGGCCCCTTTTTAAAATAAAAAAAGCTATGTAATTAAACATTAGATATTGATGAATTTTATTCGCAGCGTATTGTTTAAACATAATGTTTACGTTTATGACATATTAGTTACGTAAAATACCTTATAAAGCGTAAAATAGGCGTCAAATAAGGTCTAACAGAAAATAAGTGTAAAAGAAGTTCAAGGACTAAATATTTATGAAAAGTTATAAAATTTCGAATATTATTCATCTCAGATCCAGAATTTACTGATATAAATCGAAAAAGCGACATAGTTCAAAAAATTTCTTATTCATGATGTAAAAGCAAGAAAGAGGTTAGGTCATTACCATTGAGACCATCGGAAACTCACAAGGAAAGCAGATTTCCCTTTTACCTACAGTTCTCTAGCCTAAACGGGGCCCGTTTTAGGAATTTCGCATGATCACAACTTTTTAAATATTTTAATCAAATAGCATAAGAATTAATAAAACGTAAGTATCAGTTGCAAAGTTTACAAAATTATCTATCAAACAAAAACATAACTTACTCCTTCAAATCATTAGAAGTTATTAAATCACAACTTCTAAAACAGGTGAAAGTTCGTTCTCTAACGTACGAAAATAATTTTTCCTTTCTGTTTTTGTTAATTTACTTCCAGTGCAGGAAAAAACACCTTCAAAATAACCAGAATTTTGCTGAACACGTATTCGCATGCGTAAGTGATGACTATATTGCTTTTGTACAAAAATATTCATGGTGTCCCGTCTTAGGAGAGGGCTCGTCTTAGGCAACTTTCCCCTACCTTGAAATATTCGAAATCTCGTAAAATCTTTGAGTTGCTTTGAAAACAATAAATTCTTGTAAATAAATTTCTTTAAATAAAATCTTTGAAATTTTCATTAAACAATTATGAAATCCCTTGAAATGCTGCAAAATTACATGAAATCTGATGATATTCTATGAAATTCGTTGAAATTTTTTTAATCTTGTAAATTTTGTTGGAATCCTTTGAAATACCCTGAAAAATTTTCATTTCTTTGAAATCCGTTGCAATTTATAAAACTTTTTTTTGCAATTTCTTGAAATCTTTTAAAATACCTTGAAATATTGACAATGCCTTACAATTTTCGAGATAATTCAAAGGACCTAAATTCTAGTAAATAAATTTTTTGAAATTTTCAAATAAAATATTATAAAATCCTTCCAAATCTCGTGTAGTTACATAAAATATGATGATATTCCTTGAAATTCCTTGATACCCCTTGAAACATTTGAAATCCTATTAAATCCTCTGAGAAAAAATGAATTAAAATACCTTATCGAAAGCCTTTCATATTCCCTAAAATTACTCAAATCCTCTGAAATCTCATAAAATCTGTTAAAATCCTTCCAAATCTTCCGGAATATAAAGAAATTGTTCAAGACCGCATGAAATTTGTTAAAAGTCCCTTAAAATCTTTCGAAATTCCTTCAAATTTTTTAAATCCTCTGAAATCTTCTGAAACCCCTCCTGAAATCCAGTGGAATATTTCAAAATACCTTACAATCTTCAAAATTCTTAAAAATTTCTTTAAATCTATTGAAATTTCCTGGAATTTTTTAAAATATGCTCAAATCTTTCAAATTTGTTAAAATCTTTGGAAATACCTTGAAATATTAAAAATGCCTTCAAATCTTTGATATACTTTGAAAGCCCTGCAGTCTTGTAAATCAATTTTTTGAAATTTTGTATTAAAATATTATAGAATCTCTTCAAATTCCATGAAGTTACATGACTTATGTTAATATTTTTTGAAATTCCTTGAAACCCCTTGAAATATTTAAGTCCTACGAATTTCTTGGAGAAAAAATTCATTAAAATACCTTATTGAAAACCTTTTATAGCCCATAAAATTAATAAAATTTTCGGACATCTGATTAAATCTGTTAAAATCTTTATAAAATCCTTGTAAATCAACCGAAATTCGAGAAAATTCTTTCAAACTGCATGAAATTTAAGTTACTTAAAATTCTTGGAAATTCCTTTAAAATGTTCATACCCCTCGAAATCGTCTGAAATTCCTTGATACATTTTAAGGCTCATTTTTCAATCTATTGAGTATCCTTGAAATATTTGAAATATTTTTGAATGTCCTAAAATCTGTAATAAGTTTGAAATTTTTTTCAATTTTTAAAAATTTTCCGAAATAATTAAAAATATTTAAAAGTCTCTTTAAATGTTTCAAATCCCTTGAAATCCCTGAATTCTTGTGAATACATTCTTTGTAATTTGACTTAATGATTATGAAATCCTTAAAAATTACAGAAATCCTGTGAAATCTCATTCAATTCCGTTAAATCCGCTTAAATTTCTTAAAAATCTGTAGACAAATTTGGAAATCACTTGAAATATTTTCAAATGTTTTAGCTTAACTGGATAAACTTAAAAAATGTTGAATAATTTGGCGGGTAGCAGTAATTCCCAAATTTGTAGAAAAGCTTTATTTTTATAGATATTTTTTTACAAAAAGATGAAAAAAATGGATCTGTTAAAAATATTACGTAACAGTATCGATTTAGTCCCTCCCCCTGCATTTAGCAGATCGTAACTTTTTTTGCCCCCCCCCCCCTAAAGATGACAAAGCTTATGGATGGCCCCTTAGTGATCCGATACTATCCATTCTTGTGTCCCATGTGGCTTTTAAAACAAGTGAAAATGATTTTTTAAAATAATAAACGGTTTTTTTTTTTAGATGGGTTTTATTAAAACTCCCTCTTTAACGAAATTTATTTTCATTTAACGCACCTCATTTTTGAGGCACTTGCATCTAATCCGTGTTTCATTATAAACTTCGCATTGATCGCTTACATTTTCTGCTGATGACAAAGACAAGAGAATCCATAAGATTGAAATAATTAAATTTCCTAAAAGCATCTTCATGCTATTTTCCTTTTTTCCTTATTTGATTTCTTTACAACCAGAAGTCATCAAATATTATTGTTAACTTAGTTTCCTCATTCACCTAAGAGACAAATATGAAATGGTTATTTATTTCCGCTTTCTCTTTTCCTCAATGGAATAACTCTGCAAATAAAAGAATAATGTTACTTATATTATGTTGTTAATTAAACACAAACATTAAAGTAGAGCAGTCGTTGGTACCTGCCATTGAAAGTGATCAATGAGCGTAAAAATTACCAGGGGATACGTTTTTATGAATGTTTATCTGGTAGTTTATTCTCCTCGGATCTTAAAAAACTTCACCGCTCGAAAACGATACACTAAAGTTTTTTCTTCCTTTTCTGCAAGTTTTTCTCAATCTGAACTCTGCACTACCACCGAATGCTAACTCGTTTAAACGGCTACACTTTTTCACAATATATGTCCGTTTCTCGAACGATTCAAACTAATTAAACTTCCTTTTTCTTGATGCTCGTTTTATCTACTGTTGTTTACAAAGAATTTTAAAGTACTCAATTGTGCTTTACAATGGGGATGTTGACTGATGTGAGGTGAAAGACAAACGTTTCGATATCAACTAAATCGGTTCTTCCTGAGATTATGATGGACAGTCATTTCATGCCGCCCTTTATAAAGATTGACATGTTGAATTATGTCTTCATCGCCGCATTTTGAACTTTATAGTAATTCATATTCCATTTTATGTTACCCGAAAGTCATTTTTTAATATTAGCATATTAACCATGTTACATGTTACATTTGCAAATAGGATTAGCCCTTTTTTGGTTATGTGTCTATTGATATAATTGATAATACTGGTCATCAAAAATGACCTATGTTCCCGTTGAATGCCACATCATTTTCGAAATATTTTTTATGCTGAATACTAATCTGCCCTTCATTTTTTTCACTACACTGTAAAAAATTAAAAAATGGTACCACTTAGAATGGTAAAATTACCAACAAAAAATTGGTGCAATTTTACTACTTTGATTATAGGATGAATACCACTTGCATGTCAGAAGTTCCAACCAATCTTGTAACTTTACCACTTTTAGACTGACACTATGGCAAATCGTTGTAGAAATACAGTTTCTGCTTGTGAATCTGTGACTTTCAGAGTAGGTAATAAATGGACCTACTTTCAGAGTGTTGATTTTGTTGACGCTGGTATAATTACAGAAATTGTTAAAAATTCCTATATCCAACGTAATCTCACGTCTTGAAATTTGATAATTGATGGCGCGGGGAACTTACACAGCTCTTAACGTAGTATAAGTACAAGTAATTGTAAAGTTTTAAAGTTGCCCCTTATGCCTCATGTCAAAGATATTTTGCTCACGTTCAAAGAACTCTGAAGAACTCGGAGCAACTCAGAGACTGAAGAGTCGACTTCGACAATTATTATTGTGTTTTTTATCTGTGATATTTTGTGTACATCATTTCTCAACGACCAAATTTGTATGGAAAAAGACGAATTATTCACATTTCGTATGTAGATGCTAAAGTTACCATGTTGAATAAGAACAAGAATATTTCAGGTTAAAATAGTATCACCTATACAAATTCATAACGCATTGTAATTTTACAGAATCTGTCTGGAAACTTACACAACCTAAAAGTTGAAATCCATATTAAAAGTGAATATTCGTTAATGTCAGTGAAAACGTTACTTTGGGAGTAGGTAATAATCGGACCTACTCTGAAAATGGTAAAATTACCAGAAATTTTGTTTACAGTGTAGGAAAAAATTCAGGCAAAATAGAATTTGCTCTATTTTAGTTATTATTTTGTTTTTAATGTGAACCAGGATCATATTTTCATTTTATCATGCCAAACAATAATCTAGAAAGAAATTAGAATTCGGAAATCCGTTCTTGATTGAGATATCATGAAAAATCTGCACCTCGATCTGCAGATCTCGAGTCGAGAATCTCGCAACTTTTTATTTGAGATTCTCGATCATCATGAAGTTTTGAGTTCACCTGAACATGTTTCAAGAAAATCTCGAAATTTCTCGAAATCGTCTTGAATGCTTCACTATTTTTCCGTATAGGTCAAAGTTCAGTAATGCAGCAACTGACATCAACGTACCACACAGAATTTCTTGATAATTATAATTTTGTTACATATGGTAAGTATATTGTATAAGCTATTTTGAATTTTGAATTTCTGTCTTCTAATTCGATATCAGTAACCCAAAAAACCCTGCACGGAAAAAATAAGTCTTGGAACATTTCCTAGATTAGTGCTCGACTTCTGAAAGGGTCATCATTTTTATGAAGTCTCGTATACTTTCTATAAAGTGGTCATACATTTTCATGGAAAAATAAAGAAAAGTCATGGAAGTTTTCAAGCGCAGTCAAGAAACAGCAGGCTTGGAATTCTTATAAGACAGTTTACAAAAAAAATGTATACAGTCATGAAGTGGCTATAAAATATTTTTCATATTTGCAAAGTCTTGAATTGAATAAGTGCGTGATTCAAAAACTAAGAACTCGAATACAAGTCAGTAAATATATCAGTTTTATTAAAATAAATTTTTTATAACGCTGCAACTTATAAACAGTGCGTCTCACAAAAAATGCACAAGAGACAAAAAGTTTGATTTTTTGTTGACTTGTTATCAATTTCTTCAATCTGGAATCAAATTCTTTAATTTAAAAAATAAGAATAACTTAATTTAATTTTCAAACAGAAATTTTATCATTCGCCGTAGTATGTACTATGTAAATATTTATTTATACTGCATATGAAATTTTCTGAAAAAAAAATCCGTTACATGGATTTCATTTTTTTCCATAGAATCGAACGGTGCAATTAGTTTTTATGTTATATCTCACCAATTTGAAAAAATGACTTGAACAATTTTAGTTTAAATGAAGAAAAAACTTTTTTTTTACGTAAAATCATCCCTTGGTCAAAAAATAATTTTCCGTGGAAAATTATATTTTTCCATTAAAAAAAAAATGGTTTAAACAATGTGTTTAATTTGTTATGCAAAGTCAGTATTGCAGCAAGTTGTCTAATTCGCAGTACTCACAAAAATTCTTTTTACGCGGCCACGCAGTTTTCAGCTGTAGCAGAACGCCAAGATTTTTTACTGTGTTTTCAGCCCGATCGATTAGCCGAGGGGCTTGCGCGGTTAGGAATGAGTTGCGTTAGTCTCGTGTCTAGAGGATAGGTAGTTCGAATCCCCGCAGCGAGCGTCCGATTTTTTAGAGCGTAAAAAGCGAGCGATTGATACAAGTAATAATTGTGTGTGTTATAATAATATTTAAATAAATATATAAGTTAAAGATAATAATATTATAAATTAAAAAAATTATTTTTTATTTTTTATTAGCATAAATGACTAGCCTGACAGTCTACGAACCCTTCCTTGACTGTCTTTGAGAATTTATTATTGGAGTGTTGAACGGATTACAAATTTTTCTGTGATATTTTGTTGGTGTAGTCTTAAGAGTGCTTCACTGACTATGCTGGACGCAATTTAAGAAGTCTTTTATTTCTGAAAGCACTATTTGCATGATTTTCCAATAGGATATTTTGAAATTTCCAAATGCTTTTAGACCTATCTTAAAGTCACAGACTCGGCCAATGAAAATTTCCAGCACTTTTTTTCCGTGTATAATAAGTAATTTTGAGTGCTTTGAAGAATATAGGCTGATAACTAAAATAGAGTACATTCTATTTTTCCTAATTTTTTTTCCTTTTCTTTAGTTTTTTTAAAGATGTTTTTTCAAGGACCGTACTACACCTTGTTACTTTAAAATGTCTCTGAATAGTTTGTGTGTCATTTTCTGATGAAAATTCCGAATTTTTTGGGATTTAAAAAAATGTTAAGAGGTAGGACCAGACTCTCAAAGTATACCGAAGCGTTAAAAATTCAATACATTCCTCAGTTTAAAAATTATCATACAAGTTTCACAGAGGTCATATAAAATTATCGTGTGAACAACACAAAGGTTGAAAATTCAATTTTATGAATAAAGTCAGACATTATAACGTAATTTGTAGGGATTTTTTTCTGAATATGAAACTGAATTTAAAATTACAATCGCAAATTATATAAAATTTTTCACTATACAAGTATGGAAAGTAATGCCTTAAAAAAACATTTTTCTCCTTTACACCGTTAATAATTCTTAAAAAATTACATTTTCTTTCTTCAAAACTTTTTATTTCAAATATATATATAATTTAAAAAAAAAAGTTAAACAACCACCGCAGGGTACCACTAAGAGCAACTGCCATCTAAAAAAAAATTTCAATAGCCCCCAGTAGAACCGCGGTAAAATACACCTTTGGCCACGTCTCACATCCGTGAGATGGGTGGTCACAGGGCACGACGAAATCACAACGACAGGCCGGCGAAACCCTCGTGTGTCTTGCGGACACGAAGCGACCCAAGGATGACAGCTTTCTGCATCCATCTCGCAAGTGCCTTGGCATATTTTTGGCACGCGGATATGGCTTTAAGGTTACGAACCAGTGATAATTTAGCACCTCCGAGAGCACCTATCACAAGGACAATTATTCGTACCGAATATTTTGGGTACAGTCGTTGCAGCTCTCTTTTAAGGTCTTGATACCTCTCCTCTTTTTCTTTCTCCTTTGCAGTGAT
>CAKNXH010000233.1:217394-234266 GCA_932178445.1 Andricus quercusramuli
AAAAATGGATATGTACGCGGAGCGCTTCCTCAACCGCTGCTTGAACAAGCTGCAGACGAAGATGAAACGACATTAAGACCAACCGCAGAAAGTAGGCACCTTCTTGAAGATGATGGCAATTTCAGTACAAGGAGGAACATCAACATGCAAGTTCCTCTTAAGCCCCAAGATCTGGCTGAAATGGATGCCTCCCTTTGTGGAGATATCTCGCAAGAGTCCGACCTCTGGACCATCAATTGCTCAGTTTATGGTGCTGCGAGAGCTTTGGCTGATTCAAATCGAAGGCTCAAACCGACGATGGATCAAAAGACAAGAAGACGCTTGCATCAACTGAACAAGAAAATTGGATGGGCAAGACAGAATGCGTCCCGTGTTCAATGTGTGATTGACTACATAACATCTGGTAGACCGTTCACGGAAAGGGTTCGAAAGTTCGCCCAAGAACTAAGGACCTTGAATCACACACTAAACAAGTCAAAGCTGCTGACAATCAAGCAACATATTGTTGACAAAATAAGGCTGTTATCTGACGCAAGGAGGAGGATACAGAAGAGGGAGAGATGGATCAGAGAGAATCAACAGTTTCTCGCTGACCCATCGCGCCTCTTCAGTGATCCCCCTGTTTTTGTAAAAAATCCTCCCAAGCCCAAGGAGGTAGAGACTTTTTGGAGAGAGGTGTACAAGATCCCGAAAACACTAGAGTTGAAGGAAGATACTGACAATATCATCCGCTTCAAGGAGTTTTGCGACAGCCTCATAAAATCTGAGGAGGAGTGCCCATCAGTCACTGCCGAAGAGGTGAAAAAAGCACTTAGAGGCACGAAGAACTTTTCCGGTGCTGGACCAGATTGTATCAAGAACTTTTGGTGGAAGAAGTTTACTTCTACACACCAACATTTGGCCCGCATATTCACCTCATATTTAAAGTCGGAGATGCCCATTCCGCAGTGGCTAGTGTTAGGACGCACTATACTCCTACCGAAAAAAGGCGACTTGTCCAAACCAGAGAATTACAGGCCAATAACTTGTTTGAACACACTGTATAAGATTTTTACAGCTATCCTAAACAACAGGATTGTTCGACGAATTGAGCCTGTATGGCGAGAGATGTACGAACAACGTGGCTCGAAAAAAGGTGTAGCAGGCTGTCGAGAGAACCTGCTGATTGACAGGTGTGTCTGTAAAGACGCTACAGTCCATCAGCGCGTCCTGTCAATGGCCTGGATTGACTACCGGAAAGCTTTTGATTCAACCTCTCATAGACTTATCATCTGTCTGTTGGAAAGCTTGAAGGTACATCCACACATAGTGAGATGCATAGAGAGATTGATGCCTCTTTGGAAAACTAGATTTACCATCTCAACTAGGAATTATCGTCTGACGACGAACAACGTCACCTTCCAGAGGGGCGTCTTTCAAGGGGATAGTATGAGCCCTTTGCTTTTTTGCATCACACTTTTGCCTCTATCTCTTGCACTACGAAATTCTCCTGGATACCTCTGTGGCGACACTAATCAGCGTGAGCATAAGGTCACTCATGTATTCTATATGGATGACCTGAAGATCTATGCCGCTGGTAAAAGCAGACTTCAAACTGCTTTAAATATCGTCAAGAACTACACAGGAGAGATTGGGATGGACTTTGGTTTGGACAAGTGTGCCAAAATTCATTTGAAGAAAGGAAAGATTACTGGCGTTCCCAAGGACCCTGAGCTTGTGGATATAAGTGTTATTAGACATCTTAACACTGGAGAGACCTATACATACCTGGGCGTGCCTCAAAGCCGCATTCAGGACGTAACATCAGTGAAGGAGTCTCTCCGAAGCAGATACAAGCATCTTCTTCGACAGATTTGGTCTTCCAATCTGTCGGCGTTGAACAAGGTATCTGCGACTAACATGCTTGCCGTCCCGGTTCTACTCTACTCGTTTGGGGTGGTTCAATGGACGAAGAACGAGCTTAAGGCCCTTGATGTCACCACGCGTAAGATCATGCATATGCATAAAAGCTTGCATATCAATTCGTCAGTTCCGCGATTATACATTTCACGCCAGCAAGGCGGACGCGGACTTCTGAATCTCCAGTGTCTTCATAACCGAATTGTTTTGAGTACAGCTTACATCGTTGCGAATGGCAGAGATCCTCTCCTAAAGATGGTCAGAAACCACGAGATGATTGGCGAAGGGGCGTTCCTTTACAAAGCCGCGGAGCAAGCTGCCGAGGCCCTTGGCCTGAATTTTAACATCAGAAGTGAGGAAAGTGCATTACTCCATCTAGATGCTTCACGTCTAAAAGCCGAAGTAAAGAAAGCAGAGGTTGGAAAATTTCACCAAGAGCTACTCGACAAGCAAATGCACGGAAACTTTCACAGAAATGTAGAAAAACAGTCCTTGTCGAAGGAGCAAACTTTTGCTTTCCTCAAATCATCAGGGCTCAATTCAGGTACAGAGGGCTTTATTTTCGCATGCCAGGACGGTGTAATCTCCACCTTAGCATACCGCGCCCGCATTTTATGTCAAGAAGTTCCCAGTGATAGGTGCAGAGCGTGTCATGCACACGCTGAGTACCTAGAACATATACTATCGGGGTGTCCGACCCACGCAGGAACAACGTATATCTATAGACATAATGCGGCCCTAAGAGTACTTTATTACCACCTTTGTCGCTCTTACGGTGTTGGTCGCGACCCTGCCCTGCCGAACGCTCCAAGGGATATAGAGTCAATTGTCCGAAACGAGAAGTGCCAGATTTTCTGGAACTACGATTTTCGGGCAGCAGTCTCCGTTGCGCACTCGAGGCCTGACATTGTTCTCCAAGACTTCGAGAAACGAACTATATTCGTGATCGAATTCTCGGCTCCATCCGAATACAACATCACTGCAAAGGAGAAAGAAAAAGAGGAGAGATATCAAGACCTTAAAAGAGAGCTGCTTCGACTGTACCCAAAATATTCGGTACGAGTGATTGTTCTTGTGATAGGTGCTCTCGGAGGTGTGAAATTATCGCTGGTTCGTAACCTTAAAGCCATACCCGCGTGCCAAAAATATGCCAAGGCTCTTGCGAGATGGATGCAGAAAGCTGTCATCCTTGGGTCGCTTCGTGTCCTCAAGACACACGAGGGTTTCGCCGGCCTGTCGTTGTGATTTCGTCGTGCCCTGTGACCACCCATCTCACGGATGTGAGACGTGGCCATAGGTGTATTTTACCGCGGTTCTACTGGGGGCCATTGACATTTTTTCAAGATGGCAGTTGCTCTTAGTGGTACCCTGCGGTGGTTGTTTAACTTTGTTTTTAATTATATATATATATATATATATATATATTTATTGTGAAAATTGTGGGAATATTGTCTCATATCCTTCGAATAATGTGAAAAAATGTTCACGAATACTTCTAAGAGCTAAATGTGCCAAATAGCGTGACAAATGCTGCATTCAGTGAATCATCGGCAAGCATTTTTATAAACGAATGGTTTTATCATAAATAGTTTGTTAAGGCGGGCTCTAAACAAGATCTAGTCTTGTATCCAGCATAACAATCGATTTTAAAACGTAGTTCTTGTTAAAGTGCTAGGATAATTTTTTGGGTATTCGATTATGAAAAATCAGTTTTCATCTACTTATAACCAAAAAAAATTATTATTTTTGATCGTCCAACCATGCAAACTCAATCAGAATCGAACAACATATAATATTGTTTAATTTCGTTGAATTATACTAAAAATTAAAGAAGTTATACAGTATTTGATGAAAACCAACTTTTTTCGCATTTCTAGGAAATTATTTAAACAATCGTCTTTCACGTCATCTACAGATGAACCAATTTGCTTTTTCTTGAGAGCATTTTTCTTCTTATACCATGTGGAAAGTTTTTCAGCCCGGCACTCATCAAAATACAAAAATCATGTTCGTTTAATCACACATACACACATTAAATTTTCATATAATATAGAATATGTTTGTGATAAAATTTAAACTATTATGCGATTTTTTTTCGAAAAGCATTTTGTTTATTATAAAAAGTGGAACACCCTAATATATATTTTCAACTGAGTATCTAACTAAATCGACTTTTCTAAGGCTGCTATTCGCTTCGAATCCTGAATGAAGTATTGGCAAATGATTAAAAGTAATAATAAAAATATTTTTATTCCACATCTTCTCTGTGATGTGTTTGTATTATTTCATATTGTACAGTATAGTAATGTAAGTCAGTGATGAAAATCGAGGACTGATTATCGTGATGATTACAATTCGGTATTTCGAAATTGCACGTTATTGATGAACATTATCCTACATATATCACGCCAGTGTAAATACAATTAGATTTTCATGAAAATGAATGTTTATAATCATAATAAAATGTTTAAAATGCAGTAACAAAATATACAAAATATGAAATAATAATGAAGGATCACTTTATCAATTATCTGACATTACAAATTTTCAAACTTTCATACATTATATATAATTCCTATTGATGCAAAACTCAAAATTACGTATCACACTTTGAAAAACTCCTAACACTATTCGTGTTTATTTCGTCAATTCTTATGCGAGATATTGGACAATTAATATGTCCTATCGATTTTAAAATGCTGAATTTGTACATTTTGTTATTGTGCCTATTGTTAATATCTACGATTCCAATATTTCCATAGAAGAAATTTGGCGTTAGATCTTTCTGGTAATGCTTGGTACATTTTTACAATCATGTTTTCAAATATACTTAACTATAAATGGTTGTACATAACTGATATGAATTCAACTGCGTTTAAATTGTTTTGATACAAAAAACCTTGCTTCTTAAGAACTATTGAAAAATGTACAAAAATACTAGCGGTTGTTCTTTGATCATATCAATAGTATAAATGATAAAAATAGTCTTAAAATCACGCAAAAAAATATGCAATCACAACTTTATTATATAATTTCGTCCACTGAGATCTTCGCTGTTTTAGTGGATTTTACTTCTTCTGTGGAAGATCGTCCTTAATGTGTCTTTTCTGTCTGGATGCACGAACTCTAATGGAGTTCTGCTGCTTCCATTAGCAATACTTATCTTTGCACCATTTTCCACTAAGATTTTACAAACTTCCATTTGCCTTTCCAAATTCACACCGTTACACATCATCGCCATGTGCAAAGATGTATTGCCATGATAGTTTCCGATATTGATAATCTCTCGACTGTTTCTAGCCAACAAAACCTAGTCAACATAAAGAAATATTTTATTGTTATTCTCATTTTTTTGTAGACATAACAGTATTAAGTAGGAAGATTGTTGTGCCTTTTGAATCCGCGATTAATTTACCGATCACTGATTTATAGATATTTTTAAGCATTCTTCTATAGAGATCAATTATCGGTAACCGCATTCCTGATCCTAAAGATAATCTTCCTCAATTTAAAACTGAAATGGAGTAATAAGAATTCAGTACTTCGCTTTAAATTAAAAGTATCCAGATTTATTATCATACCTTAACAAGAACAGGATCACAACTCATAAATACTGCAGCATGCAGGGCCGTGTTTCCTCGAATAGTTTCTTTAACCGTGAGATCTGCACCATGTTCCAAAAGTAGTTGCACCGTTGCAACTGACTTTATACCCCTATTTACAGGGTCGTGCGACTCTACTGCCACGTGAAGAACTGTTTTCCCTTTTAAATTTACACCAAGTTATTAGAAGAATTTATTTCGAACAAAATATTATAGAAAGAATCAAGAATAGATTAGAGCTGATTAAATTAATGTAGCAGGTTTCACTTTAGTCCTTTTTAACTCTATTTTTTAAATTGTCACCATTTTGCCTCTTTTCAGTCACTGACGTAACTATTTTAAAATTTTAATCGACAACTTAATATCAGAGAGAACTGAAGAGAGTGGAAGGTATCCTATTTATTCCATCCTTTCTTTTCAGTCACTAATGTAACAATTTTTTAATTTTATTCAAGGTATCTTTCCGAGATGGTCAATAGTGTCAATGCGATCATTTTGCTATCACTAATTTTAACCATCCGCGAAGGATCAGATGAACCGTGTCGGAGAGACAATCTTTGCGCATTAATCGTCTCGTGAAAATGAAAAGGTCGAGACCATTTACGTTGATTTCTGAATTTACTCTCATGTTTTTAATCTTACATATACATATATTGTGAAAATCAATGTCCACTGTTTGTGAATATCAAATCATGTATCATGCACATCGCTTTCTACAAACAATAAAGAATGCTATGCTTTCAGATTTTATGAATTTTATATAAAACAAGACTATGTCATAATTTGGTTCTGACATTAAAAAGACGCACACGTTCATTTTCTATATTGTCCAGACAATGCAAAAAATTAGCGTGTATGTCTTTTTAATGTCACAACCAAATGAGGGAATAGTTTTATTCGCACCCATCGATATATAGATGTAAAACATTGGTAGAAGAAAGACACCACATATAGAAGATATGGGATAATCAAATCAACCCTTTGCTATGGTCAGGTCGACTATCTTAGATAATCCAGTCGACCATCCAAGATGGTCAAATCGACCCTCTATGAGAGCCAGGTCGGCCCTCTGAGATGATCGAGTCGACCAACCGAGGTGATCAATTCGACTCTCTGAGATGATTGATTTGAACCTCTTGTTTTAACCTTCTTGAGATAGTCACTTTGACTATCTAGAAGGCAGTCCTATAGTTGACACTCAAATATAGTCAGTCTGAACATCTGTTTGATGTTCAGGCTGACGTTTCATTTTTCTCCTTGCGGAGAAATACATGGCTATTTATTAATACTCTCTGCTTAGTATGACTATGACGGTTAATTTCCTCCTTTTGTACAGTCTTCACCATGTATGTATTCCTGTGTGAAACAAAAAAATATTTACACAATATAATGCAATATAATAAACACAAAAAATATTAATTTTTCTTATGTCATTTTGGTCCTACTCAGGAAAGCATACATAACAAAGACTAAACAGGAAAAAATGTTACTTATTTAAATGTTTCTCACTATTCATGAAGAAAATAATGCCCGGTTTTCAAATTGATCTTTTTTACGTAGGAAATAAGTTAACTGACTTCACAGCCCAGATTGCTCTCAAAACAGGGAAAATAGGGCGAATTTCCAATAAAAGAGTTAAATTTTCAACCAACAAATATTTTTCAGTCAAGAAAGGAAATAATTGTACTAAATTGTTATATTTTTAACCCAAAAAGAAAAATTGTCTACAAAATATTAATTTTCGATCCGAAAATATGAATTTCCAATAAAAAAGTAAATTGTTAACCATATAGTTGAATTCTTGTAACAAACGAATTTTTCACAAAATCGTTGACTTCTTATACGGAAAATATGAATTCTCAACCAAAAAGTGAATTTTCAATAAAATAGTTAAATTTCCAACCAAAAAGATTTACAAATTAGTGTAACTTTCAATCAAGTTGTTGAAATTTCTACTAAAAAAGATGACTTAACAAAATAGTTGAGTTTCTAACAAAGTAATTAAATTTTTAACCTGAGAGATGAATTCTGAACCAGAAATGTAATAGACTTTTATTTTAAAGAGAATGAACCAACTTTCAACCAAAAAAGATTACTTTTCTACCAAAGATGAATTTTCACTCTAAAATGACGAATTTTCCATACAAAAAGACGAATGTTCAACAAAGCAGTTGCATTTTCTTCCAAAGAAGATAAAATTTCTACTAAGAAATGAATTTTCCAATAAAAAAGACGAATTAACAACGTAAAAATTAATTCTCAACCATTTGAATTTTCAACACAAAAATACAATTTTTTGACAAACAAGTTGACTTTTCTACCAAAAAGAAAGACTCTTTAACAAAATTGTTGACTTTTCAGCAAAATAATTAATTTTTCAAGCAGAGAATACAAAATTTGAACCAAGAAAGAAAGATAAATTGGCTACAATTAATTTAGTTCGCATTGAAGCGAGAAAAACGAGAAAAAAGATTCTTCAAAAAAGGGGAAAGAGGGGAAGAGGGTAATAGGGGAAAGAGTTGAAGTCTGAATTAAAAACATTAATTTTTCACGTTCAAGGGTATGTGACAGTCTGGCACGTAAATAATTACTACATTTCATTATATTTGGTGACTTTATAATTAGAAAAATGCATATATTGTGCTGAAATTTGAGAAAGTGGTATAAAGCTAAGGAATATAAACCATGTAATTGGTCATGTGATACTCGGGTACATACTCCTAATAATCACGGAAAAACTGCTTCAAAAAGAAAACCAATAAAGTTTATCTTTTGAGAAATCTTTAAACCACATCAGATTTTTACCACTAATTAATTCCAATTTGATTTTCAAATTTCCAAAGATTCTTACCTTCGTAGTTTCGAGTGGAAACATTAAAAACCGGATTTCCTTGAACCGTTTTTAGGGCTAATAGTTCTGCAAGCACAGCTTCGTGGGAATCACCTTTCGCTGCTACTGCATGAATTAACGTATCACCCTGAACAATCCGATAAAAGACTTATTGTTTCAAAATGTTTACTAGGAATGTTCACTCATCGTTAGTTAATATTGAGAAATCGAATATTTCTTGCATATTTTCCATTACCACAGAATTATAATGCAAGATACACCACTCCTTTCAGAGATAAGTAGCTTTTAAATTCGGGGAAGTCTCCGATTACGAGAAAGAAATCAAACATTTTATGCAGCCTATTCCACGAAGAAGAAACATGACTGTCTAGCTCGGTATCATAAAGTAACAGTAAGATTATTTTAGAAACATGGGAAGACTATGTGATACAAAATGGACTGCTCAAGTACGAGATTCTTATAATTTTTCTATACTCTATTATGATACGGCCTTGGCTTTCTTACTTTTATACGAGTTTCTAGACTAGTATCTTATTCATGGAATACATTTTTTGGCTCTAAGCCAAACAAATGTTCGACTAGTGCGGAGGATGAGTATCAAAACCAGGTTATTTCATCCTCAGCCCCGTTTTCTCGGCTATAATTCTTGTGAGTGTGGAATTACAGTTTCATGAGGTGGTCGAATATTCAAGGAATATTATTAGAAGCTTACCCGAGGTTGATACAATTTCTGTCCGACTTGAATTCCTTTTTGAAGCATGGTGGCTGCTAAGTAACCCGTTACGTATGCCATTTGTGGACAGTTTATTGCCATTAAATACAAAGCGTCCTCTCCACGATTATTGGTAACAGACAAAGCACCTTGAACAGTGCTAAGCCTCTCAACTAATGGTGGCAAATAAGCCTTTTTCTTCCTTAACTCGTCTGGATTCCCAACCAGGCACATCAGCATCCTACAAAAAATTTCAATTAATTACTTCGAGGCTTCAACTGATTTTTAAACTTTACAATGTGATGTTCCAGAGAAAGTCGCTAAACAAAAAGATAATTGGTAGTCAATTATTTATGGCAACAAATAAAATCTCAACATCAAGTTTAGGGTTTCCCATTATTATTTGAAACAATATACAATAAAATTTTACTCACGTATCGCCATCCTTGTCAGCTTTCGCCAGTTCCTCCTTGGATTTTTTCAAGAGACTCTTCATGGCTTTCTCGACTTCTTTTGGATTGAGTTCTTTGATAAATTTATCACACGCCTTCGTCGAAGGAAGATTTAAAGAAGACCAGAGTGGCACATTATGCCTCGAGTGTTTGCTATAATCAACCAAGAAAAAGTTAATAATTTGAATTCGATATTAATGTATCGTCTTTTTTAAACATCCCACCTCAAAATTTCTGGAATCTGGAAGTCGTTGAAGGTAGATGTCGTAGATTGTTCGGAACTAGAAGTCCTTCCACTGTGGACGTTTGATGAACCACTGTAAGTGGTACAAGTACTTTTTGCACATTCAAACAAATCCATATCAAAGCTGGGATCATTCATAGAACCATTTGTTGCTTGATTGTTAGCAAGTATATTCTCTATTGTTGCGTCAATTTCCAAACTGGCTGATGAAGACTTGCCAATTTCATTATTAGGAGGTGTAGTTTTCCCTAAGTAACTACTGGTAGACGACGCTTTTCCCCTACAACTACTACCAGGCGATGCATTTTCGGAATAGACTAGATCGAACCCATCACCAGTTTTCGGATGGACCAAACTTTGTTGAGCTTCATTGATGATGCTGCCTGTATTCCCAAAGTTCAAAGACTCGGTGAAGAAATTCATATCAGTCCGGGCGCTAACATTTATTCTCTCACTTCCGGTTCTCTGATGAGAGTCTGCAGAACACCTGGAGTCTTTGTCTACAGGACATAGTAGATTTTGTACTGATTCAAGGGACTCAAATCCTCTGTAGTCTAGCTGCGAATTTGGAACAACTTGCATTTCCTCTGCCGTATAACCTTTTTTGCTCATCTCTTTCAAGACCACTTCCTCCACTAGTCGGAGTTCGTTGCTATCTATCGCGTCAATGAGTTCGGTAGTGTTGTTCCCGATGATAGTGCTTGAAGACTCGCTATTTTTTTGCCAGTATGCAAAACTGTTGAATCCATCGTCCAGTTGATCTTCCGATCTTTGATCCAAAGGAGAGTGATAATTGGATGGACTTGGTGTCTCGCAGTAGGATTGGTTTGATGAAGATGAGGAAGAGAAACCCTGACAAGATCGGAAATTTAATGGCACCTTAAATCAGAGGAAACAGTTCTTATTATTATTATTATTTTTTTTTTGACTAGGAAAAAATATTTATAAAGAGAGAGAAATATCTTAAAGTTTAAAAAGATATCGACCTTTTTTTTTAAATTAACACTGAAGTATAGAATAATTGAGTGTGTTGATGCAAGAAGAGCACATAAAAACTTAATCGCACTAAAATTTGAATGTGCTCTTCTTGCATCGGGAACCTCAATTATGTCAAGCGCAAAAATAAATATCAATAAGGAAAACGTGAAAAAGTCCACAAACTACTTTAAAAACAAACAGAAGCTTTGAAGTCGTTATTTTTTCAGCTATAACAATACGTTTCAATAATTTAGACTTTCCTTTCAGCACGTGCAATCATTTGACAAGTACCAAATGTACATTCAATTGGAAAATTTATTTCAGAATCAGATTAAAGATATAGTTCTGGGTTACCCAATGCATTTTCAATTCGACCGAGTGTAAATGTTACCTTTAGATTTAGAAAATACGAGCTGCGTGTGTCTTCATGTCTTTTCCTTACATAAACAGAGATACGCTTAGCTGCAATTTTTTACAACGATTTAACATGTAATTCCCCTCGTCGGTTAACTTGTTACTTATCGCAATCTCTATATCGTTCCCACTTATCACGTACTTCTGCACTTTTACCTCGAGGCAATTTATAAACGTAAATAATACTCTTCTTTCATTCAAGTAGTTGAATTTTAAAAAGCAAAATTTAACACTTCATTGCATTTGGTAATTGTTAAAAATCATTTCGAAATTTATTTCCGCAAATTAATTAATTAGAACTCGGATCTAAACTGTGATTTATTTCCGTTTTATGGTTCCATGAACGTTACTGATACCTGAGATGAACCCGGAGGACTGCCAGCGATATTGATAGGTATTATAGTAGGACCTGGTGATTGTCCTCTGCTAGATGATCGACTATTTGGTCTTGAGGTAACCATATTACAGCTGCTTGCAGGTGAATCAGGCCAGACTTCCGAACTCACCCGTGGAGATGAACCGTTTGTTCCAGCATCCGAAAAAATATGGGCTGCTTGAAAACCTCCTCGAGCCAGAATGTCTAGAAGAGAAGCCCCCTCTGGATTGTTCACCACAATCGCAGGAGGTGTCTTTGACGATGAAACGCTCTACGACAGTAAAATATTTAGTCAGTATATTTGAAAATGTCAAGTGTATAGAGCCAAATATGAAAGAACATTGCTCAAGATAGCCAAATAACCTTTCAATGTTTAAATCTTTGAATTTTCTAAATATTTTGTTCTTGGGTACTTACCATCGATTCTTGGTTGCTGCAGTTCTTTCCATGCGGCATTGTCTCCAAGTTGGCCTTTTCATAATAAATTTCCGATTTTTTATTTGAATCTGATAGCTGTTCCAAACAAGAATCGATCCTTTCTCGGTAATTATTGTCGGTCATTAATTGTTGGATGCTGGTCTCATAATCAGAGGTTTCACTTTGCTGTCCGTCAGAATATTCACGAGATGAATACCCATCAGATTGAAACAACCAATCCAATGTATCGTAAGATTTGTTCCGAATTCGGCGTAGGTGAGGTCTGACCGGCCCACGTGCAATAAGATTTTCATCATCGTCATCCAGATTTTCCAACCTGTTATCTAAATCGGAATTATTTGGCCTTTCTTCTACCTCGCCATTTTCTTTCTCAATGTATATATTCATTTGATATTCCTTGTTGCAGTCGTTTGATTTTATGGCATTATCTTTTGTAAGGGAGGTGCCATTTTTCTGATTGTCGATATTTTCTGAGGAGTTTGTAGTCTTCTCTGATTTCAAGATCTCTATCTGAATTTTAGGAGAGCCTCTACCAAATCTTAGCTTATCAATCTCTTCGATTATGTTGTTCAATGTATTCGCGTTTTCTGAAGCTTGATGAAAATCGTCTTTCAATTTGACGCTTTCTTCTGTGTCGGTTAGTGGATAGGAACTATCCGATCTTTTTGAAATGCAATCGGATTCCGAGGATTCCTCACTGGCATAATCGTTCGCCAAAGTATCTAAGTAGAGACAATTGTGTTCACAAATACTGGCTCTCTTGCTTGTGGGAGACGAAAGCCCTGATGTCATTGAACAGCTCTTCGATTTAGCACTATCAGTTTTTGAATAGGAATCGCAGTGTTCATCGTTTGCAAGTTTTACTTTCGTCATGATAAAATTTAATTGCGCCACGTTGGATGCACTGGAAAAGTATCAAGATAGGCTTGAACTACAAGACAAACGAGAAAAATTAATCTGATTTTACTAAAATGGCTTGTAGTACAAAAATAATTTATTATAATATTCATAATGTATATTATTGCTTAAAATGTTTCCGTATATTCAGAACATTTCTGTAATTAAAGTCTGTTTCAGAGTCATAGTTTTAGTCAAATCTAGTAATATACCGAAAAGAGCCCATCAAATTCCCTATTTATTCGAAAAAACCCCACGCTGGCAAAAATCGTCTGTAATTGTATTACGTGCCAAGAAATGATAACAGCCAATGATAATGATAAGAACGACAAAATCTGGAAATCTAATTTTGACTTATAGTTAAATTGAAGAATATTTGAATCATGCAATAACAGAACTATATTTTTAGTTATATAATTTGAGTATTTAAACATGCAGGAAAAACTCTGATTCACAACTAATATTAACAAAAGCTTAATACAAGCTTGGATAAATGCCAAGAGAAGTGTTGTTTTTAAAATGGATGCTCTTCTCAGAAAGGCCGTGAATTGAAATTAGGTATAAGCAGATATGCAAAATGATAAGAAAGTTTTATCAGTTGCGTTTATTATTGTATTTGAAGCACTTTTGTAGTATACCTCGTTCATTTTTTAAAACATTTTCCTTCTTTTTAATTTCCATTTTCAGGAGGGCGACGCTTCTTATTTTTATCGATAAAATATTGATTGTTATATATTTTGCTTCGAACTTTCTGTTCTGTTTTTAAATGTGAATAGACTTCATTCCATATCTTTTTGTATTATATTTAGTGTGAAAATTATATTATGGTAAATGTTTGTTTTCAAAGAAAGATTTGAAGAATGGGGTGAACTTTGAAACCGGAAAAAGGAAATGCTTACAACACGTTTATTTCAAATCACTGGCTTTAGTCGTGTTTCTCATGTTTTTTCTCGCAAAATTACCTATTCAGTGAGTACTCGATGCCTTTCAATGAAGCATTGTTCAAATTCCAAAGCTGCTCCGTTGTAGCTGGGCGCATTCTGAAATCTTAAAAAAAAACGTTGCTCTTATGAACTGCGTTCCCGTTTTACTGAATCAAGTTGAGAAAATATATGTACTCTTTTTACATATCAACGATTGATAATACCCTTTAAAATACCGATATTTTCTTTCGAGTCATGTTAAATTATATTAAACACCAAAGACACATTCAAAATGTCTATAAAAATTAATGTAGGGACTTGAAATAAAAAGATCTGCATTTCATATATTTATCTGTTCCTTGGTAATTGTAATTAAGATACAAGTAAATCAAAAAAGTTTCCAAGGATAACTCGAATTTTACAGAGTTGTAAATATGTACCTATATCAAATTTAAGAAAACATAAGTGCCAAGTTAGACTCAAAATTTGTTTCAGATAGTTTAAATCAGTCGAAACCTTTCTGAATTACCCTTCGGCAATAACTTACGTGTTTTTACCACTTTTTGACCCCCTCGTCCCCCCATGTAGTCCTCTGTGGCATTCTTGCAGACACTTCCCCCACCCCTAGGTTGCTAGGTGGTTTATGGAAGGCTCCTAATTGACAATTCGTGTATTTTGTTGAAAATACTTTTTTTTGACGGGTAAGGAAATAAACTTCCTGGCTTAAAAATCAACTATTTGGGTTAACATTTATTCATTTTATGTTGCAATTGAGGGGATGAGAACTCGTAAAGTCAGATGTACACCTTCGATGAATTCACTGGCGACAAGTCACTTGAATTCACATGCAGTCACTGAAATCACTTGAAATCAGTGTACACTCAATCGTTCGAGTTGTGAACCCCTCGGTTGTAATATTGTAGGGGAAAGTGGGGTATGGTGTCAGGCTTTGAAGGAAATGTCCTTTGAATTATAATTGAAATGTGATTTTGATTTCTGTATTATTTGGTGAGAACCTCACCTTATCAGGTTGCATATTTCATTACCTAAATCCGATTTTTAACTACGTCATTATTTGATATTTAATTAATTCGTTGGTCTTGCATTTGGGACAGCATACCCCATACAATGGGGCATGGTGTCCATCATACCCCATACCATGGGGCATAGTGTCCATCATATTAGTCCCGGTTTATTTCATAAATATGAACGTTGTAGAATAAAAAGCGTACAATATAATAATTCTTGAAAGTATGATGTAACAAAAAAAAAATTACTCGAGACATGGTCAACACTAAATAAATGTTTTCTTATCAATCAAAGTAAAGTATGTCGCAAAACCTAGTTATAACCTCTTACTCCTTGAAGATTCTATTCACCGTGTAAAGATCTGCATTTACCTCTAACAGATATCTTGTTTACCGAAAGGTACCAAAGGCGCGAAAATTCAAAACAGGCATTGAACAATAATATTCGAAATCCTGTTTATTGAGTTATTGTTCAACCCATGTAATTAGGACCACCCTAATAAATGACGAGAATTGCTTGACGTGTGTTTGAAATGGGAATTTATAAGCAAGAATGAAAAAAACTTTATAACAATCACTATTAAAAATATAGTATTAAATTTAAAATACCAATGTAGTATATTAAAATTAATATCTCATGTATATGAAATCGCCATTTAGGTACGTGTTTATTAAATTTCATATACATTCATGATAATCTCTCAAATAATTCCATCTTACACAAAATCAAAATAAGATTAGCAGTCATTTTCGATTTTTAAGAATAAAATACGATATCTTCTACCAGTTAACCAAAATCAAAATTGGATTTGAAGTCGAAAAGTTCAATTACGCAAATGAATTACAGACCTAACCTACAATAAACTGTACTCACATTAAATTTCTACCATTCAGGGCAAATTTTGGAAGGAGTTCCACATGTACGTTGCACTTTGATCATAAAAAGGAATTCATTCGACGAATTCTAGATTATTACTTCAATCGCGAATATTTGATAAGATTTGAAGAAATAAAAGCACTTTGAGTTTTTAAGCACGCTGCTATACCGACCTGTATATTAAATTTAATATAAACTGTACAGTGTACAGCTATTCATATTTTAATGTATAATAAATTTCAACTACCGTGTATGCAAATGACTTCATATACATTTGTATTAAATTTAATACAGATTTTTCTAACAGTGATAAGTTTCAATCTTTTTGGGTTATAACCTCAAAGTTTATATGCTGGTCTCTTTCAAAGGAATAAAACATGAAATTGAGTGGTTAAGTAAAGAGAATCCTTTCAAGTATATTTTGATAGAAAATTATAATTAGGAATTTAAATACATTTATAACCTGTATAACGACGATTTTTATATTTGTAGGTTATAATCACGAATTTCACATGATAGTCCATTTCAAAGTAATTTACCGTGGACTTGGTACTTACCATATATTATTATTAAATATAACTCCAAATCACGTGTCGATTTTCATTTTCTGTATAACTTTATTATTAAGAACCTTGAATTTAATCAGACAGAACAGACATAAATAAATTTCTGCGTTTTTCTACATTATCGATCAAATTACCGACCTGTTATCAAGCACTGTTACCATGCTCATAAAGTTTTAGGGACAGCATGCCCCGTATGTCATGTTTCAAGATTTTATTAATTTTAGTACATTTAGAAAGTTTATAAAAACAATTTATGATACCAGACGTTTAAAGAAATACTTCACCTATTAGAATCTCACATTTTCAAGCTTCAGTATTTCAAAATATGGTGTAACTGCTTAATTTCTACCAAAGACTTTTCCATCTGTTTCTGTAAAAACTGTTCTTTCATAATAACTCTTCCGTCACGTATTTTAAAACGAAAATTTCATAACATCACTATTTATCCAAACAAAGAAAGACATGTTATGCAAAAAAATAATATGTAAATCAATAAACGTGGGCGTTTTTTGTGATTGACACCATGCCCCACATGGACACCGTACCCCATTCTCCCCTACTTACTCGGACTCGGATTCAGACTCCCCCTCTCCCCTTAATGTAGACCAACGTCGT
>CAKNXH010000233.1:234366-245163 GCA_932178445.1 Andricus quercusramuli
GGATATCGTGTCTATCTTTTGTTTTTGCTTCTTCCTCAGGTGAAAATAAGGAACCAATTTTTCGCAAAAGCTAGCGAATCGCTTTACGATGTTTGTATCTCATGAAACTTTAAAAAGGAGGATGACAAAATCTAATTTTGTTTTTGATTAATGATAATAAAAAGTCAACGACTTGCTTGTATATGCATATCGGTTCTGAAGGTAAAAGCCCGAATGACATTGAAATTAAAATTCTCTCTAAAAAAAAGCTGTTATAAAATGAAAATCAAGATTATAAAACTTTTATTAAGAACAATTCCTTGTTATTGCAGCACAAAATAATAGATGAGAAAAAAAGTAAATTCATACATGAATAACTTCAGATTATTGTGTGAGCATTTTTTATTCAGAGAAAATGTTTATTTCGACTCTTCTTTGGTTGGTCATCATTTAAAAACCGGTAAAACTTGCTTTCTATCTCATCGTGTTCAGTCCTCTGTCAACTAACACATGTGTAAACTTGTGTTGATTGTGATAATTATACGATTTGGACGCTAAGAATTAGTTTTTGAATCTTTCATTAAACATGCGAATCTGAATTCAGAAAGTATAATATTCTTCCTTCAAGCAACACTTTTCGAATTAAAAAGGAGGGAGAGCATGAGGGAGAGGGCGATGTCAATCATTAAAAAAAACAAGCTTTTATTTAAATATACTGAAAAGAAGAAAATAATTCACTGTGAATACGGGAGTTGCAATAATAATATAATAATCATAAGGTGACTAAAAATAAAATTTGGGGGGAGGGGCGTAAATATTGAACATCAGATTCATATGAGAAAGTCATTTTAATATTGACGACCCACACTTTTATTTTTAGTCCCATCATTCTATTATTACTGGAACCCCCTTTCTTGAGGAAATTACTTCATTTCTTTTTACTATGCTTCAATAAAAGCTTTTTTAAATAATTTGTTTTTCAAATCCTTGACAGGATTTCGTATTGCACTCGGAAATACATATGTATACAAAGTTTTAAGTCGATTGGATATGTAGAAGTGCGTCAAAATCGAAATAAAAGATCTTACTTGGATTTCACGTACATAGTGTAAAGTAACAGCCAGAATTGTCAGTGCACTAAAAAAAATCGAATTAAAAACCAGCCTCTCTTTTTTCGTGGTCATCTTAGCGATAAATTAAGTTAGAAAGATTTAAAAAAGCGCTTACAAGGCTTATTAAATTCCGCGCCGATTGAGCTCTACTTGAAGTATTTTAGATAAACCGGCACCGAGATAGCATGTAAGAAATATCGACCTACACTCAACTCTCGATATAAGAACGGTTTTTGGGCCTGTCTTGCAGTGGCCTTGATCCTAAATCGGGGGGAGCCAAACGAATATGACAGAAAGTCGTAGTTGTAGGAGTAACAATAATAGAGACAAGGTTTCCTGCTGTGAGTGCGGCTGCTTCCATAATCGGAAAGCCCTTTGTATTTTCAAAAGAAGAAAATAATTTTTTAAACATTTAAGCGCAACTTTTTGCTCATTGACACTACAACCAGCATTTTCAGCATCCAACAATGTGCAATTCGCTTCAAGAATTATCTCCGTACGTTGTTTAGTTTCTGAGATGACATCTCACTACTCTTTTGTTATTAACTTGATAACAAACGATTCGTATTGACTCTAAAATAACAGCTATTCTAAGTTGAGCATTCTGAAATGAGCGTAAGATAGTTGTACTTTTTTTTAACCTTTCACTCATCAGGAAATAATTAGTAATTGACTGAAAATTTCAAAACTTTGTATCAGATAGGCAAAACCTTCATCTGTAATATGTACTTTGTTCCATATTCTTCGATTTTTTGGCTGAGATTATATTATATTATTATATTGTATTTTTTGGACAGATATTGCATCATTCTTATATTCTTATTAATTCATAGACTGTATGATTTATTCCAAAAAGATTTGAATTTGATTGATTTTTGATTGATTTTTGATTTCACGATTTACAGGGGGAAAAATTTTTTCAACAGATGAAATTTGTTCAAAAAATTGCAAAATGTAGTAACCAAAAAAATATTAGCAATATTTATTAGCTATTTAATTAATTTCAGAAAATACTATCGTCTCACGATTTGGTGAGAAAATAAAAATATAAATTGTCTAAACATTAGGAAAATATTTTTTAATGAAATATAACATATACTTGAAAACTTGTGTTTAACGATTAATAATACTTAATGCCCTACAAAGTTTTTAAAAATTCGTTTTTGATGTGAATTTTACATAAAGCTTATATGTAGAGTGGCCCAGGTTAATTTTCACTGCTTGAAAAACAAAATATACAAAATGTCTTTTTTCGGAAACCTTCTCTCGCAAGTTTGAGCGTGCCTAAGGCGCACGACAGTTGGTTCTCGCGCTCCGAGCTCGACAATGTATTTACTTCGCGCTAAGAGCTTGGTCAGTATATTTCCCCCAGATTTGTGCACAGACCTTTGGAAATTTAAGATCAAAGCATCGACAACTGTAATTAGGTGATTGTGAATTCTCTTTTGTTAAAGCTCCTTCGGCTTCAACGAACACATTCTCATTACGTATCTCGTGCTTTGCACTCGATTTTGTCCAAAATGTGAACGTTTCTACATTAGGTTTAACACTTTTTATATTAGATGTATGTTAAATTTATTCATGTGCCTCGACCTGTGATTGCTTATACAGATATTGCAATATAAAGTACAAATTTTATTTATCATGATTACTTTAATATTTGTTTCTCATTCTGCAATGATTTTTATTCTCAACTATCCTGCAAAAGGTGTCATTTCCATAAATTTTGTATTATTACAATCCATAATTACAACGGCGATACCACACTGAAAACACCAGTTCTCGTTAGATCACTGAAGTTAAGCAGTGTTGGGCGCGGTTAGTACTTGGATGGGTGACCTTTCGGGAATACTGTGTGCTGTTGGCCCATCGTGGGTGTGGTGAGCCCACACTTATAGTTATTTAATACAAGAAACTACCCACCTAGGAACACTACCCGAATCTGGTAGTGTCACGCCTACCCCGAAAGGGAAATGGCTTTATGGTATACATGTATGGTATACATAATATGCATTGGTATTGAAACATACATATTTTCATTGTCCTGTTTTTCCATCAATTTACTTTGTTTATTATCAATGTTATTTTTTACGTATTAAAAATGAAAATACGTATCAAAGCAGTTTGAGCAAATTTGTAGATATAATTTAGACGAAAAATGTTCTTAAATAAAATGTTATTGTAGCTTGTGCTCTTTTTCCAAAAATTTGATTCTTTATTTTATATATTTTTTTATGAGAAGACTTAATCGAAAAGTTGTAGATTTTTTTGGTTAAACAACTTTTGTCTTCATATTTTGTTCGTTTCTTGTGTGGTTTTTCCAAAAGTTTAATTTTTTTATTTTTAATATTGTATTTTACGATTAAATGAAAATCTACTTGTTCTGTCTAGAAATTATCAATAAGAAATTTATAGATGCTTTTTGAGTGAACAACTTTTGTCTAATAATTTTTTTCGTACCTTGTGTCGTTTTCCAAAAAATTTAATTTTTTTATCTCTAATGTTGTTATTCACTATATTAAAACAAAAACTAAGCATCCTATCAAAAAATTATTGATGACAAATTTGTAGCTCTTTTTGGGATAAGCATCTTTTGTCAATTGATTTTTTTCATAGTTTTTGTCGTTTGTCCAAAAATTTAATTTTTTACTTTTAATGTTGTTTTTTAAAAATAAAATTAAAACCATGTGTCCTATCAAAAAATAATTAATAGCAAATTTTTAGCTCTTTTTTGGACACACAACTTTTGTCTCATCGTTTTTCTTCGTAACTTGTGTCGTTTGTGTCGTTTGGATCTTTTTCGAATCCACAATTTTTGTCTATCTTTTCTTGTATCTTTTATAGTTTGACCTCAAAATGGAATTTATGATTCTTCATTATATTTTTGTGCGATCAAACTTTCTTCTTGTCGTGAGTTTTTTGGCTTAACATTTTTATTCTCGTTTTTTTTAATTTTGTAAATGATATATCTCTTGTAATTTGTTTTTCACTGCAAAAAGTAATTGGGATACATTGTTCGTCTTCAAACAGCCGGAAATAGAATGTTCACATTCTAAAAAAAAGTGGTCTCAAAAATTTTTTAAATGCTCTAACTTTTTGAATTTTCATCCAAAATCGCTGGCTTACGAACTTGACTTTCATTCTAGGGCAGTAAAAAAGTATACCAAAGGCCAATTCAATCTGCCAATTCTTTCGAAAGTTATCGTGCTCAAAACAGACATACATACAAACATACATACATACATACATACATTATTACATACAGGCTGACTGACTCTTCCGTAAAAACTTGTTTTTCAGGTTCACGGGGTTTCAAAACGTGGACATTTGAAAAAACTGGTGGAGGGGGGGGGGGGGGGGTAAAATTTTACACAAATCTATTACCTTCTCTGATGGGAATGTAAAAATTTGTAATGCATTTTTGAACAACCCGAATGTATTATATTCAAAGTTTCGATTAATTTTGCTCAAAATTCGGGTTCATTTTTAAATAAAAAAGAAATAATTACAGGGGCGCTACTACCAAAATTGAAGTCTTTTTGAATCTCTAGGTCCCAACAAGTCCTTAGAATTCAATTTATCGAATATTGAAAAACTTCAAAACATATTAAACGTAATAAAAAAAATTTCCAACAAATGAACATTATTTAAATAATTGCCAACTCTCCTTCACAAAAAGTATCGCTCTTATTATTCATTAACTGCTGTTTAGTATTCAGTAACTGCTGTATTCAATACATGCTCGCGGGTACGAGTTAATGTTGAACTATAAAAAAAAAAGTGAAATTTCTTTTCTAGAAAATTAAAATATTAGGGGGGGGGGGGGGGAGATCACCAAAAATCGAAAGTTGAATTTTCACAGCTATAAATTTCGACCACCCTAATACCTACACAGCAAGTCAAATAAAAGCTGATAACAAAAGATGTACATATATTTGCTTATAGGTTTTATAATTCTTAAAAATATCAAAACATTCTACAATATTCTAAACTACATGTGATTTGTCTAACTTCATATTCATTTTCGAATATTGCAGAATATTCCACAATATTTTCAAAGGACAGACATTAGTATGGAAGCTCAACATTTCAAAATTCATTTTTAAAAATGAGATCTATGTTTAAAAATTGCCCAGATGATTCTACACTTGTGAGTGAGCTCATTTTGTAAAGTCAGGCTTTTATTTATCGGAATACTCAATTATGTATGTATACGACTTAAAATGTGTCCTCCATATACAAAATAAGCTCCTTATGATTTAAATAACCGATCTTCGTACATAAAGAAAACTAAACAAATAGGGTAAGAGCACTAGTGGTTGGCACTGCGCCAGTTATTGGCACCCTCTCTCATTTTTGTTAAATTTTAAGAAAATGCAAACATTTATCGTATTTTGATGGTATTATTTTAATTCTACCATTATTTCTGCGTGTACCGACATATATAATTCATACAAAATAATGTCAAATTTAGTTATAAAATAATGAATTCACTTCAGTTCTTAGGGTGCCAAGAATTTATCCGGTTTTCTAAAGAAAATTTTTAGCTGACAACATTTTTTAATTTTGTTCAAACAACATTGTGAACAAGTAAATCTGTTCCAATTTTTGTGAATATTGAAAAGAAATACTTGCAATATAATCAAAATAAGGAATGAACCTCGGCAATAATTTATTAATTAATTTTAGGGGGGTGCCAATGGAAATTAATAGAAAAAGTATGGTCTCTAGTCGTTAGCACCCCAGTGCCAATGACCAGACCATGCAATTCGGGAATGATTTCATTCATTGGCACCCCTGTCTCGCCGGAAAAAAGTGAGGTTATGTAATCTCAAGACCTTGTGTTGACATGAGCCATTTCACGTATTTCTGATAAAATGAAGTGTTAAAAGTGCCGGAACAACAAAAGTCTTTACTAGGTAGACGAAAAAGTAGCTAACAATTATAATAAATGAAGCTGTCATTTTAATACCGGGATACCGGTAATCGTAACCTCCAAAGTTCTGTTCATTTAATTTATTATTCTTTTTAGACCTCGAAGTATAGGTAAATATTGGTTTTATTTAAATTATAAATAGAATTTTATTATCTTTATACATATTGTGTTCAGTAATATTGTCGGACAATGTTTTAAATGTTACGCAGGAATTCATGCTATTATAAATAGCCAAAGTTTTTATTTAATCGGTGGGTGATTTGTTTTAACTATATTTATGTATCCATGTTTGAATTTGTTTCTTAATTTTTCTAGTTTAAAGTAGAAAATGAGAAAATTAGTAACATTTATGGTTTTTATTTTATTTATTGCCATATGTTTGCCCGTCAGAGAGTATCTCTGAGGAAAGAAAAACATATGCCAAAGAACACATATGTGACATGGCTAGGCTTTATAGCTGCTGTCAAAGATGTTGGCTTGTCCAAAAACAAAATTTATAAAATACTAAATTTAGAATTATTAATAGAAAATGTATTTCATATTTTCAGATGCACAATTTGTTTTTATCAATGTTCTAACGCAATTACAGAAGTTTGAAGAGGTTATGTGAGTGTAGTGCCAATCACTGGTGACGAGGGGTGCCAATAACTGGGGTTAGCAGTGCCAAGCACTAAAATTTTGGGACTACATGCTTATTTTTAATAATTTTTCAAGTTTTTTTCAACTTTGAATAATAATTCAACATTCCAGTGTATTCTGCATAATATTTGGAGTGCCGGTATAATTATCACTATTTCAGAATTCAATATTTTATGTGTTTATTTATTTCCTAAAGTCTAAATTTCCTCTTAAGGTGCCAATAACTGGTGCTCTTACCCTAGTTTGAATTATGCTACCAAATGCTCACATCGAAAGATTCTTTTGATAAATGGTCAGAGCGAATGTCAATGTAAAAAGTACTCCTAATCCTAAACATACCTCTTACTTCACTCAAATCGTACATAATAGCCTCTTATATATCAGGGCATATTCTAAGGAAATCTTAACACTGCTCGCTGGACGAATGCCCTGCCGCGCGAGCTAAAAAAAGGTCATCAGAGTCCAAATTTTGAAATATGGCAGAGGTGGAAAGGCAATAATGGAATAGTTAGACACTAAAAGTCACCTAATTCTATAAATCGACGAGTCTTATAAACTGTTTTATTTAAACACTTATGTGTTTCCAAAGAGAATTAATAACCAATTATCTTTCTCAATGTATTTTAAATAATAAATTAAATATTTATTTATTCAATATATAGTTTATTGTTTATTATTTATTATTTACTATGTTAATACAAAATTTTAACACTGTCAGTTTTTCATTTAATACTGCCCTTAAGGTTAACACTGCCCCTTAGCATATGCCGTGTTATATATCAAAAGAGGTTCTTTCTCCAATCTGAGATTGCATAACGTTTTATAGAATTATTTAGACAGGGTCGACACATATATCTAATAAATACGATTTTCAGAACATAATTTCGTGTAGCTTGATAAAAGCCCAAAGAGGGTGCCCAAACCTCGGTTTATTAATTATGATAAACTAATTCAGATGCATTGTAGAAATTTGTACAAAATAATATTATTGTTTTGCTTGTGAATCAGAACACTTTACTCAGATTCTTAAAACAAATCACGTTTCATAAACAAATATTTTCTCTTCAAGACGAATTGAAATTTAAACATATTAATATTAAATTAGTTTTGAAAGGTGGAAAAAATGATAAATTGGGTTTCACGGCCTGCTTCCTAATTATTAAAAGAAAAAAGGCTTTATCTCTAGATTACCTGCGCATTTATTGTCTCCATTTTCGGAAACTTTTTTCACGCGTAATTTTTATTTATGGCCAAGCTTGTTCACTCATTGTTTCAACAAAACACGAATCATGAAATTTGTATCAATGTAGTGACGTCGGAAAACTCCGGCTCACAAATGACAAATGTGTTGATATCTCCGATGTTATTTGCACTGTAAATATATATTCACGTGCATATCTGCCGGTACACGTGGAAGTACAACGGGTGTGTCGAAAATGCAACATCTGTAAGAAATGCGATTATTTCTGTGCTCACCATTTTTTCAAATCTTGTACGATTATTTTCATATTTTAACATAACTGGATTTTTGTACCAGGAAATGTGGTGTATTATTTTTATCCAAAAGCTTCATCATTTAATATTTATGCAAACACAATTTCGCTTAATACATAATTACATATTTATTGCAGAAAAGAATTTTTCAGAAAGTCAGTTCTCATCTTTAGTTACATAATCCGTTACATTTTTTAAATTTTGCATCCTAAAGAATTATTTAACCCGTTGGATGCGATAAAATCTATGGAGGTTGAACAATTTGCGGCAATGTGAACTTTGCTCTCGAGCCAAAAGCGCTTCATGTTTTTTTTTTTTTGTAATTCTAAAAGACACGTGAAGATTGCAGAAATATTTTATTATTGATCCAAAATTCCTCATCAAATACTATTTCCATTCTTTTTAAAATCAATAATGCATATAAATTGTCTATATGTACTACAAAATAATGTAAACCTACTTATTGTTGGGTCAGAAATGGTAAGAAGTTTCGCGCTTCAGAGCGACATTTGGCAATGCAGCAAAGACAGTTTATTGAGTTAAAAAAGTTGAATTCGGTATTTTACCTTGAGACAACTTCGTCCAAGGCAGTCCGCAGTTCGATGGTATTCCAATAAGAAGGTCATCCTAAACTATACATAGTTTTGTATAATCTTCCCGCGTTCACTTTTTTCGGTATAGTCGAATACAATGTCTTCGCTTTTAAGTTCAGATGCAAACACTTTTTTTAGAAGTCACGTGATGTTCACGCAAATTACAGCGCACTTAATGGAAGACACTCAATCTTCGCACTGAACCGTTAAGTTGTTATCTTCTTATTTTACGTTACAACAAAGCCATTTGCGCCGGATTGTTTCGCTCTGATTTCATTTGTGGAGAATTTGAAGCATACTTCGACACTTTCGAATTGCCGACAAAAAAATCGTGTTGACTGTTTGAAAAATGTCCCGGTAGTTAAACTACTTTTGTGTAGAGAGTTTTTCAAGACGAAAGCGAAATAAATTTGGTGCTTCGCGTTCTCCGATGAAATGAACTGCTTACCGACTGTAAAACTTGAAGAATAAACTCTGCAGTCGAGCGGCGTGCAGTCGATGCGATATGCCACCTTCCCGTCCGAGTTTAATGCGCATGCGTCATAAATCGCTCTGACGTCACTGTGATTTCCAACAAACTCACAGCATTTTTTGATACATCGTTTGCAATTGCAATTTGCAAGTGTAAAAATGTGATGTGAGAGAAGCACGCGGTCCGACAGCGAAAATTTTTTATCCAATCTGGAAAAACAGGTTTTGTTACCACTAAATGACGTTGATAATACGTGGTCTTTCTTTAAAGGGACTGTTCATTTCAAAAAATTTAAGTTTATTTACCATCTTTTATCAGAGTAAAAAATAATACTTAAATTGATCTATTATATACCCTACACTGGTAATAGTACTTGGCAGGCACTATATTTTTCACTAACACCCTGCAAAAAGTTTAATAAAACTCAAGAAGCTATACAAATGCATGCAATAAAAAATGTCGAGCACAATTCATGCATCCAGCTGCTATTAAAGTTATCAAAAGCTACTGGTAAATTACCATAAATTCCGAAAATTCCCATAAAGTTATAGAAATTGAGGGAATCCCATGCAGAAATGTGCTCATGGCCCAAACAAGGCTCAGGCTTGGTAAATCTAGACTCTCATCTGGTGGTCTAGTCTGTGCCAAACTCGAATGAAACGCCAAATCTGGCCTGGGCCCGGTTAAATTGCCAGTCTTGATCGCCCAGCTTTGACATTAGATTTGCATGTCCAATTTGGGTAAGAACATCTTCTTGTGTTTGTTTTATAATTATAGTTTTATCATTATAGTCATATTTGTGTTATAATTTAAAGTTTCAGACATCATTACCTGAATTAGCAACATGTACACACATTATAATTCGACGAAAAAGTTTTCTGAGTTTGAGGTTAGAAGTCACGTGCAATCTTAATGTGAAAATATCATTTATAATGAATATAAGTACTTACTTGTACTTTCACCACGTAAATATGGGATACTGCCGATTGCTCGATGCCTCCGGACTCTAAGAGTGTTTTTTATTTTAGGCATTTTTATAAATCTAATTTCAATTATGACTCATATTTTCTTGATAGAACACCATCAATCGCCACCATCACCACTGATTTCAGTCACTCACTTGCACAAAATTTATAAATTAAGTTTAGCTCAAAATATCACTCAAATTTTCTTTCAAGACACTTGAAGAATTTTAATTTTTCCGAAATTTGCCACTTTGTAAAGTTTTACTCTTGAAGTTTGAAAGACATAAATGAGCAAAAACAATAATACTACGCCATATGTCATCAATTTTAGGAACTATGACACTAGCTGGGCTCTAACTCGGGCCATTAAAAAATCTAAGCTAGGTCTAGGCTATGGGCCGCAGCCTGGCCCAAGTCTGGAACCTGGAAGAAACTTGGCGATTTCTGCACGGGAATGTATAGAAATATTTGGCAAGATTGCGATATCGATGACGACAAAGTTTTAATGTGGATTCCTGTAGAATTTTTTGCGAGAAACACGAATGTGAAACTTTTTAATCCATATCTCAAACAGTTTAAGAGATATAAATTTAATTGCTTCCTAATA
>CAKNXH010000233.1:245173-277830 GCA_932178445.1 Andricus quercusramuli
AATAGAGAAATATCCAGGTCTGATAGGATTTTGAGCGAGATGGGCCATTCAGTAGTAGTTTTTTTTGAGGTTAAAGTTAAAAAAAATATCGTGTTTATATGAGAAAAACTTTCTTGATATTCAAAATATTGCAATACGATATCTAGTGTATTTGTTCGCGTCTTCGAGATGCATCGATCGACCTATTGTCGGATTTTTTATGACCTACCAGTGGCGATTTATGAAGTTTCAAAAAAATGTGTACATTCTGTTTATATGAGAAAAACTTTGTTCATTCTTGGAATACTAAAGTATTGTATCCGACATGTTTGTTCGCGACAATATCCATATGTAAATTTAACAAAATTGTTAATCTTGTTATTATCAGGAAAAGTTTCTTAATATTTGAATACAGCAGTAATGTATATAATATATTTGTTCGCGTCTTCGAGAAACATCGATTGCACAATTGAAGAAACTTTCAATATCTACCATAACATACCAATATCGTTTTTAAATTTCTTAACAAAATTAATTATTTTGTTTTTAAGATTTTTTTTCGAGGAATACAAGAATATCTAAAAAATGGGATAGATTCGTAGAAAGGGGGAAGGGAGTGGCTGAGGGTTTGGTTTCATTGATTTCATTCTCCCTCCGAGAAAGGGCTTAGAAACGGGGGAACCCCTGTTTTCAAACTCCCGCGTCATATTTGCTGTTTTCTGAATTAAAGCATATTTTTAGTAAGTTTAAACTGCTTTCCGACGTTTCGAACATGCGTGGAGAGTGAAGTGCGCAACAGAGAACATGGTGGAAAGTAGGTTAGGTTTTTATGTTTTTATATATGGGATAATTAAATCAACCCTCCACGATGATCAATTCGGTCCTCTGTGGTGATCACTGCGGCTCTCTGTGATGTTCGGGTCGACCTTCTGAGATGATCAAGTCGACTCTCAGATGATCGATTTGAACCTCTTGTTTTAACCTTTTGGAGATAGTCGCTTTAGCCATCTAGAAGACTGTCCTGTAGTTGACCCTCAAATATTGTCAGTCTGCGCATCTAGATGACCAGACTGACCTTCCATTTTTCTCCTTGTGTGATCTGCATCAATGACGTTTTCAAGCAATGCTGTCGTAGAATATTTGATTGGGTGTAGCTAATGTCGTGCATACCTTAAATATTATAATATGCTCACAATGTGGGCACATGAACCAAGTGTTCTAGCTCCAGTTTTACATGTGCAATAATACTCTTAGATAGGTTCATTAGGTTCATCACCTGTAAAGTCCTCATTCTCTTACCTGTTAAAGTCTTCTTCAAGGTGTGCTGTCCATAGTTGGTATTTGATAACAGTTCTGAATCGGGAATACATTCGCCCTCTAATGAGTCCACACTCATCCAACAGTTTGTCTATTGAAATCACTTAGCCATTGTCAGGTCCATCAATCAATTGAACTCTAGATGTTTATTGAGAATAGCGCCGGCAATTCGGTAAAAGTTTCCCATGTTAATGCCATGGTTCATGAAAAATGCCCTCCAAAGAATTAAAAATTCGTTTTAAAGAATTGACTCCTAGAGTCCGAGATATAAGGGCCATGGATATCTAGTATGTATCCATCTGGAGCTGCAACAAGGACTGGGTTAATTAAATGACATTCCTTGTGCACTGAGTATGACTGCCTTTTTAGTGCTCTGAAGTGACTAGATTGATGCATATCTACACGTTCTATCGATATATGCAATTGCAACAGCATCATTAGGGTTAGGATTATAGAGCCTACAGTAAAATCTCATTTATCCGGCCTTCGATCAACCGAGGTCCCGCGTTATCCGAGCCACCGGACTTATCCGAGCACTCCGCGTTAAGCGAGCTATGCACTCGGATAATACGGAAAAACTCGGATAAAACGGACGACGCCGCTACGCTATGCGCGCGAAGTAGTTTGCGATCGCTACTTTGTTGCTTAAAAACGCACAAGCTTGTTTGTACACGCTTTGTTCTTCTCGGTTGTGAGGTAGACTTTAACAGTTGGGCTTCAACAGTCAATGAAAAAACTATATAGGGGAAAGTTGCCTAAGACGAGCCCTCTCCTAAGACGGGACACCATGAATATTTTTGTACAAAAGCAATATAGTCATCACTTACGCATGCGAATACGTGTTCAGCAAAATTCTGGTTATTTTGAAGGTGTTTTTTCCTGCACTGGAAGTAAATTAACAAAAACAGAAAGGAAAAATTATTTTCGTACGTTAGAGAACGAACTTTCACCTGTTTTAGAAGTTGTGATTTAATAACTTCTAATGATTTGAAGGAGTAAGTTATGTTTTTGTTTGATAGATAATTTTGTAAACTTTGCAACTGATACTTACGTTTTATTAATTCTTATGCTATTTGATTAAAATATTTAAAAAATTGTGATCATGCGAAATTCCTAAAACGGGCCCCGTTTAGGCTAGAGAACTGTAGGTAAAAGGGAAATCTGCTTTCCTTGTGAGTTTCCGATGGTCTCAATGGTAATGACCTAACCTCTTTCTTGCTTTTACATCATGAATAAGAAATTTTTTGAACTATGTCGCTTTTTCGATTTATATCAGTAAATTCTGGATCTGAGATGAATAATATTCGAAATTTTATAACTTTTCATAAATATTTAGTCCTTGAACTTCTTTTACACTTATTTTCTGTTAGACCTTATTTGACGCCTATTTTACGCTTTATAAGGTATTTTACGTAACTAATATGTCATAAACGTAAACATTATGTTTAAACAATACGCTGCGAATAAAATTCATCAATATCTAATGTTTAATTACATAGCTTTTTTTATTTTAAAAAGGGGCCCGTCTTAGGATACCGGGTTGCCTAAGACGAGACAAATACATATTTTTTTCAACATCGAAGTTCATTGCCTTTTAAACATTTTTTGAACTTTTAAGTGTGTGAACTTTGTAAATAAAACATCAAACTATGATGCCAATAATCGCTTTTGCTTCTAAAGTTCCTTAAAATCGAAAATTTTTGGAAAATATGGAAGGGGGCTCGTCTTAGGCAACTTTCCCCTATTCCGTGTTATCCGAGTTTTCGCTTATCCGAGGTACCCCTTCCCCACATTACCTCGGATAAACGAGATTTTACTGTATTTGCAAAATCCGTCACAACGTGACATCAGTGATCTCTATACAGTAGCAATAGTCAGACTAAGAGCTTGTCCACTACTAAACCGAAAAATTACTTTTAAAGAATCATGGGATAAGTTTTCACGCATTTTGCACAAAAATGTTAGGAGATCTGTTTTTGTCACATAACGAACGTTACTGTCAGGTACAGGCACAGAATTACAATATGTGTACATCTCTCCAAACTTATCATAGTCCGGGAGCTCGCGACAATTCTATAGACGTCATTTTAGTACTCACGAAAATCTCAGAATCTTCAGTTTACATAGTCAACGGTACGAAACTCGTTGACTGGCTAATAGTTGGTGGTGCATTCTGCAACAACTTATTGTGATACTGGTGCCAAAGTTGACTGGCAGGCTGTCAAACGTGTGAATAATGACAGGATAAAAACTAAAACCGTCGTTTTAATACTTCTGAAATCCATTGGGGATGATTGTTTAGGTGCTAAGAACTAAAAAATAGTTTGACTGGCGTGGTGCCAAAGTTGACTGGTACGCTTTCAAACATGTCAAAAATTCAAGGGGAAAAAACTTAATTTCAGTACTCTTCAAACCAGTCAATTATTATCTTACTTTCTGTCACCTAAAAATCATCCTTAATGGGTTTAAGGAGTATTAAAACGACGGTTTTAATTTTCATCCTGTATTTTTTTACATGTGTGACAGCCTGACAGTCAACTTTGGCACCTCTATGGAGCTGCCGGTCATTTTTTTGTACTTTTAAGCACCAAAAGAATCATTTTCATAACGTTTCAAGAGTACTAAAACGACATTTTTTCAATCGATCTTTTGATATGTTTGACAAAAACTGCCAGTCGACTTCGACACGACTCAAGAGCTGCCGGGCAAATTTGTTGCTAGTTGTTTGCCCCTAAACAATCATCCCCAGTGGGTTTCAGGAGTAAGAAAAAGACGTTTTTTCACTCGAATTTTTGACATGTTTGACAGCCTGCCAGTCAACTTTGGCACCACCGAGAAGCTGCCAGTCAAACTTTCTGTTATTTCTTAGCGTTAAAACAACCATCGCCCATGGGTTTCAAGAGTACTGCAAAAGAGTGTTGCAAAATGCATCAGCAGCTATTAGTCAGTTAACGAGTTTCGTACTCTTGACTATGAAAACTAAAGATTCTAAAATTTTCGTGAGTATTAAAATGGCGTCCATAGAATTGTCGCGAGCTCCCGGTCTATCACGTCTTATTGGACTTATGGCTCTGAATTTATCTTCTGAAAAGCTTCCTTCATTGTTAACATGGGATTCATCAATTTTGACTGATTGACGTAAACTGTGCAAGAAATGCTGTAGTTCTATGCTGAATAAGCAATAAGAGCTATTTATGAATTGTAAACCGTCCTATAACATACGAAGTATGACGTTATTACTGTATAAATGCTAAAAACAGCAGCTAACTGATTCAGGGACGTAAATATTTTGTATAATAAAAATATTCACCCTCCACTTGACATAAAGTTTTTGAAAATCTTCCAACCAACTGCAAAATATGCAGAAACTATTCGTTTTCCGTTTAACTACATTAAGTCTTAAACATTCTTCATTCTATTCTTACTTCACGTATTTCCACGTTAATACTTCGACTGCAAATTACACATATAAAAGTATTATCTTGCATCTCTTGAGGAGGATGATTAAGATTGCCCCGACGAAGAATTGCGATCTGATGCTTTTGCACATCCTGTTCTCCAAAAATAAGCTCCATTACGCAAAGTTCTAATCTAATATGACATGCATAACAATGTATTCTATTTCGTCCTGCCATTTTAGTTTCAATTCAGCAAGTATTATGCACTCGTATTATGCGAACATAAAAACTTACGTGTACTATTGCGAAGTTGTCTATATTGAGGTATAAGAACAAATGGAACTTTCCGATGATTTTTGCGATGATTTCCATGATATTCGATGATTAGCAAAAGCATTTCTTTAGATGTGTTCAAATAATGAAACATTGGAAATATAAGTTTAAATTGAATGTTCGAACACGAAATAACTACTTTCAATATCATTCAAAAGAGCATTAGCATGTAATCATCGAAATATCGAAATGTCTATATTGATAAAGAAGAACAAATGAAATTATAGATGTGTAGAAATGATATTATTTTAATCTACAGATATTTCTAACATATGCGACATACGCACTTACCTCAATCAAAAGTTTCTATATTAAAGAATACAAATAAATGAAATTTAAGCTATTCCTTATAGACGTTCACAAATGATTAAAAACTGGAAACAACTGATTTTAGCACCTAGTGATCGGACAAGAA
The DNA here is from genome assembly GCA_932178445.1 of Andricus quercusramuli. Lineage (NCBI taxonomy): Eukaryota > Metazoa > Arthropoda > Insecta > Hymenoptera > Cynipidae > Andricus > Andricus quercusramuli. The sequence goes on from CAKNXH010000233.1 coordinate 250,616, forward strand.
ATAACTATTGGTAATATCGTGCAATGGAGCATTAGCAAGTAATTATGAAATAAAATCTCGGAATCTGCTTATATTGATAGGAACAAGAAGAAATGCAATCTTAACCATTCCTCAGGTGGGTGAAAATGATGAAAAACGTCTAAAAGGCCAACAGCATATAATAAGACATTCTCAAATAATTGTAAAATTGTTATTACACCAAACCGCGCAGTTATATTATGAACTTATTGAGAACAGTAGAAAAATGTGTTTTATAATGACGATCAGCGCATTTAATACCTCTATACTATAGACGTCACATTTTGTCGAGAAATCTCGTTTAAACTTCACACCACATTTTCCCTCACAAGCCAAGATAGTGATAGTTCGGCACATGGGTCCAGTCAGATCTTTTGCTATTAAAATTTTTTTTTTATATACTTCTGATTGCACTATTAGCGACTTGAAACTCCCCGACTATTCCTAAAATTTCATTAGCTATCGTTTGAAAAAAATTGAAAGGATAAATGGCATACAAGGATAATTACAAGGATATTCATTTGAATATACTTCGCTTTGACACATATGGCCTGGCCAGACCCCCATATATTTTATATGGAAATGTATGAAATGTAATGCATTTTGTACATTTCACTGCATTTTTTTTTTAGTTTCTCTTGGTATTTTTCCATTCAGACTGCCTTTTATATTCTCTCAGTACCTTGCATACACATATATGTGAACGTTATAAAGTAAACCCTTACTTCTCCTGCTTCCATTCCCATCACATTACTCACTTCCCATCCCCTCACTTTCACTACTTCCATTCCCACATTGCCCAACACCACATTAACTCTACTTTCCACACCTCCCTTTCCTTACTTCTCCCTCATCTACTTTCCCGCTCCTCAACTCTCTTACATTCGTTCCCCACGCGCCCCACCCCCGCTCTTTCTCACCCCCTGCACTTTTCTTACTTCTCCCTCCTGTACATCCCAACCCTTCACATTCTTCACATCCCTCATTTCTACTTTCTACCCCGTTACTTTCCTTACTTCTTCTTTCTTCACTTCCCCTCCATGCACATGCCTCAGTAACACTCATTTCTCCTACTTCCCAACCCAACACATCCCACATTTCCAATCCCATCACTTCCCTCACTTGTCCAATCTCCACTTCCCATAATTCCAGTCCCATACTTTTTCTACTTCTCCCCTCCCTTCCTTTACTTCTCTTGCATCTACTCTCTCTCTCCTCAATTCCCCTACTTTCTTTCCCCACGCATGACACCCCCATACTTCCACCCCGCCCTTCACGTCTCTTACTTTTCCCTCCTCTGCATCTCAACACCTCACATTCTTCACATCCCTTAATTCTGCTACTTTCTACTCCCCCATTTTTCTTACTTCTCCTTTCTCCACTTCTCCTTCCTCTACTTCCCCTCCCCTCATATTTCTCACTCACACTTTTCTCCTACTTCCCAACCCCTCACATCTCACACTTCCAATCCTATCACTTTCCTCATTTCTCCATTCTCTACTTCTCCTAATTCCACTCCCATATTTCTCCTACTTCTTCTCCCCCGTCCCTTACTTCTCCCTCATCCATAAAATTTCCATTTATAAGAATAATACACAAGAACTCCAATATTAGGCAAGTTCCGGGCGTTGCCTCAAGGTGACCGTGGCACTAAATTCGTCGCAAAATGAATGGTGTAGGCGAGGTGTGGGGTGGCGACGCATTGTTGACACTGTTTGTGCGCTGAGAAACTGCATGGGCTAGCAGTTCTAGGAAGAACTAAATCAGAGGGTCCTATATTGGAGTTCTTGTGTACAAATAGAAATAAAGCGTAAAAATGTATGAAAAAAAAAATTATTTTCAGCTGAGTAGGTAATTAAAAATTTGCGAACGCCACGAGGAATAAGAAAAAAAAACAAAAAAAATATATACCTGCATACTATATAAGTGTGATATTTGAAATATTTTCATATTTCTATACATTTGTATCCACCCTGTAGTCTGGCCAGACCACATGTGCCAAGCCGAAGGTTGTCGGAACATGTAGACAAGAGAATGAGGTCCCTGCACATGCGGCAGAACCTGACCAGCATATCTTAGGATATTACTATCCTTGTAAAACTGGAGCCAAAATACTCGGGTTCATGGCTGCTTGCGTGTTTAAATGGGCAGTATCACCCCATTTTCTTGCCTTCATTTTGTGCAAGATGCTGAAATGGACTGCTCCATTGACTTGCTTAAGTTACTAAAGTCGGGTCCAACAGTCGAGGCCCCCCAATTTTTTTATTGCAATTTGCACAAAAAAATCTATGAAATGTCTGATGAAAAGCATCTTAAAGCTTAAAGTCTTTTGAATACAGCAATAGATTCACTTTTGTCCACAACATTTTTTTCAATATTAAGAGTGCAGAACGTCCCAAGAAACAGGGTTTTTCGGCCTCCTTTTTCAAGGGTCCATTTTGACTTGTTCCGTAAAGCAGGACGACGTAAGGAAAAATCTGAAAAAATTCATAGATATTCTTTGAACATTCCTGAATGCAGCGTATTTTTCAAAATGCTGAAATATTCAATATTTTACTTTTTACGGTGATTTATTTACAAAAAGTTTATCTTGAGAACGAATGAACACAGTAAAAAAAAATGTTCAAAATGAGAACGAAAATCAATATCATTTTGATATGCAACAAAAATGATACCGAAATCCATAGCATTTTGATCGGCCGGAATGAATGATCGACTTTTGAGATCTTAATGATCTGATGGAGGATCATGTATGAAGTCAAACCAAGATGGCTGAAGTTCTTAGAGTACTTTAGCTCATATTCGAGCTTTTTATAGTTTCTGATCGTGCAGTGTACTTGAAAAGTTGAGAAATTAACGAAATCTGACATTAGAAATTATTACCTGTTAAGTGTAGTTGTCACTTGCGTAAGGTTACATAAATTGTTTAGGTTATACCGTTATGACATCGGCACCAAAAATTGGCGATGATCAAGGTGATCCGAATGGACAGATCATTATGATCTTGAGAGTCAAATGATCGCTGGAGCAAAATGCTCTGCAACAAAAATGATCCATTTTTTTTACTGTGAAGATAGGAAGCCGTTTAATGGCTTTAAATGTGCAGTTTTGCCATTCGATTGCAGTGCAATGCTTAAATTTATATATTTATTTAAACAGTGAACGGGCAATGCCCTTTAGTACACACGATTCTTAAAAATTAGGATAATACTACTAAAATAGCAAAACGGTAAAATTGGCTTACAAAAATTTCAAGTTCCAGTTTTAGAAACAGGCTACAGAGCCACATTTTCAAATTAAATTTATTATGTCTACGCAACAAGGTTCTGAAGTGATTTGTAGAGGTATTAAAGAAGTCGAGATCATTACTGAGCGAATTTGTTTCTCTACAGATTCGCGTGAGCACAGAATTCAGTCCCTAATTAGTTCGATGCGAGGGTAACTTAAACAATGTGTTGTTACGGAGAGTCATTGTAGGTGTATACAATTTAATTTGTTCGAGAATGGCAGAACAGTTAATTTTGTTATTGAGTACATTAAACAGAAAATATACGTAATTAAGACGCCACCACCACGAGAGCAGTCACTCGACAAATTATTTCTGTCACAGCGAAAGACATCATAACCAGTGAAGCCTAATTCAGCGGAGTTAATTTTATTTTGAAGCCAGGTCTCACAAAAAACAATAATATTATATGTTGTCGTCGGTGCCACTTGACGCAGTGGCGACAGTTTAGTGCATACACCCCTGACATTTTGATAAAATACTGAAATCGTTGTATTACTTTTACATGCAAAGGCCTTAGTAGGTGGGATATCGATTGACTTAATTACTGCGAGATCTGCTCGTGCGTTTGCGCATTTTTGTTATTGCAGGTATTGTACCTTTGAATGTCAGTACAAGATCTTCTTCTCCATTCAAGCGACGCGTTGCAAGCTCCTTCTTCAATGTTGTTATTTCAATGTTGTTAGCACTTCTTTTTGTATCCAGGACGGCATGTAAGAGTGAATGTGCTGACTCCTTCTACTCGCAAATCAACTTCACAGGTCGTGGTCTCGGAAGGTCCTGCGAGAAAACACCCAGTCTATATACTTTATGGATTTCAGACACAGGTATTTCTTTGCTCAAGGATGGAATGCTGTTCGAAGAAGAAATGTGTTCAGAAAGGCCAAAGAGGATCAAGTTATTTTTGCGAGCAAACCTTTGCTCCAATTCTGCTAGGAATTGACTAATTAGTGTTTTGTTAACTACAATGGGAATAGATGTTTCAAAAGTCTTGATTCTTTCAATTGTACCTTCAGCTGTACTCATCCTGGAGTTGAGGTCTTCTACTAATTTCTCTGTTTTGTCAATCCGTAAGTCAACGTGGTCAATTTTTGTGGATAAAATGTCAAATTTGGATGAAAGCGAGAAAACACTAGCAGACATCTCATTTAACTTAGGCTTAACGTCAGCAAGTGCCCCATTAATTATTCTTTCAATATCCTGGGCCGTTACCGGTACCGGTGTTTCAAGCGTTGTTGGAGTACGAGGTTTTGGAGGTCGTTAGCATTTAGAAAAAGCACCATTCTCAAGAGTAGTTGTACGGGTAGCACAGCCTGGCTGATAAGGCTTCTGACAACCGGTGCACAGAAATGCATCAACAACAGTAAATTTGTACCCCACACAGATCTTTTCCAAAGGCGTAGGCTTGTCCTTTGGAGCCATGACGACAAGACGAATCACTGCGAGTCTCCTCAAGGCAAAATTTAAAGCAGATATGGTATAGAGACTGAGAGTCAGTGTATAAAATGTCATACACCACGCACCGAGTCAGAGTCACAGCAATCAGTCATCAGTTATCGCAGAACAGGTGTAATTTTTAAATTGAGAAACCGAACAGAATTCCACAAGAAATGCAGCAGTCACATATCCTCAGACGCAGAATCGATAAAGGCACATATTAATCCCAAACACATCATATAGGTGATCCACGCAATTCCGAAATTCAGCAAAAAGACGGAGCACCGGTCACGACAAACTCACTCGCTCGGCCATTTTGAAATTTATGATAAAATCATTCTTACGCGATAAATATCATTTTGAATATTTCTGACTTTAATCAATGTGGGCGTGTGGCCAGCACAGCGGGACAAATGGCAGCTAGGATAAAGTTTTTGTAAATAAATCACCGTTTAAATTGTAAATTGTAAATAAATCACTTCATGGAACAGGTCAAAGTGGACCCTTGAAAAAAGATGCCGAAAACCCCTGTTTATTGGGACGTTTTGCACTTTAGCTATTGAAAAAAATTTATTGGACAAAAGCGTACATATCGCTGCATTTGGAAGATCTTAAGCTTTAAGATGCTTTTTATCAGACATTCCATAGATTTTTTTTGTGCAAGTTGCAATACAAAAAAAGCGAGGGGCCTAGACTTTTGGACCCGACTTTAGGACTGCTCCATGGTTTTGCCTATTATTCCCGGGACAGCGACATCATTTTGCTCTTATTAGCTGAATGAAAATGCAACTATGTTCATGTTACAGTTTCACGCTTGAAGTATTCTCATTTTAAGAAGACAATATCTCATTTCGAGATTATAACAAATGAGCTGCAACAAAAATGATTCCACTATTTTTCTGTGTGATTATGCTGATCACATGTTATATTTAAATATTTAAACCTGGTCTTCAAGTTTCGAGTGGAACATTAGATTCGCTTGTTCATATTCTTCACGTTCAACACCTCCTATCTCAGAAACTTTTGATTTTTTGGACTGGTGCCCATTGGGACTTTTTTATCCGGAGGTTTTAAACTATATTATATCATAATTTTAGCCAATTTAACAGAGACTGGATTTTAATGTAAAATATGCGGGGTTGTACAAATTTGTGAAGTTTTTGAAAGTTTTTTAAATGTATGGTAATTTACGAAAATTTATGGAAATATGTTGTAATTTACGGGTAATTGTTGATAACAGTTCTGCTGGACGCATACGCAATAGCTCAGATTACTGAACTCAGATTCATCAATCATTGAACAATCTCACAAAAGAACTCAAATTCGTTTTCTTTCCTGGGGAGGAAAAGTGATGACGTAGCGGGCTTTTTTCCTTTGTACCAAGGATTCGTTCATGCCCACGTAAATTAAGTAATTTATCCATGTGTAGATTAAGTAATTGTTTTTCTTTGAATAAAAGAAATATTTTTCCAGATAAATAATTATTCATCGAATTGAAAGAAATATGCTCCAGATTCTAAGAGTTAACAGGATCATTACGAATAAATAATTATGTTAATTAAAAAAATATATATTTTACCATCGAAGGCATTTAGTATATTATAACGTCACGGTATTTAAATTTATACAAAGAAGGCAGTGGGTGGTATGGTTATTTCTTTTCGTTTATTAGAAGTGCCTGGTTCCATTGCAGTCGACCGAAGACGCAAAAATTAATTATGCGATTTATGAAGATTATAAAAAAATTTGCAACATGGTATTTCTAAGAGAAATAATGTAAATTAACGTTTGAAATGAGACGTACGTCAAATAAAATTTCAGTAAGTAATTTAGGTTGCCTGCTAGCTGTATGTTCTATAAAAGTTGCAAATATGAATCAATTCAAATTTCATTAAATTAACTCTGAATAACATTGAATACTGCAAATTTTTTTATAATCTTCATAAATTACTGAATTAATTTTTTTTGTCTCTGATCGACTGCAAATGCAGCAGACACTTGTATGCATTTAAATACCCGAGCAATAAGGTGAACATTACGAATATATTTAAAATGTATATTTTCTTACAACCAAGCGTTTTAAACTGCCCAGACCATCATGCGCAAAAATATGATCTATTGATTTGAAAAAAATTAATTCCGATATCTTTATTTCCCTAATTGTAAGTTGGGAAGAAAGTTACATGAGAAGGAGGTTTTTAGTTCACATGTTCTACGGTAAATTGAAGAAAGCATCTGAAATGAATTAATAAGAATCAATATTTGTTCTACCGAAGGAAACGCTTTATTAAAATAAGTACATTTCCGTTCAAATACTTTTTTTTTCATTTGACATTTTGGCATATTTGTTTCAATCATATATTCGTTTTAGTGCAAACAAAATATCTTTAAATAAAATTTTCATGAAATCCGTTTAAAGAAACTTTTTATTTTATTTTATGAAAGAGAAATAAATCATTCTAAATAAGTAATCAGTAACTCAGGACAAATGTCGCTAAGTGTGTAGAGCATATCATCTCACAATAGAAACTGGTTCTTAAAGAAATAAGCTAGCTACAAATTACTACATTAAATAATACTATCGAAAATATGGTACATTTCAATTTTTGCGATAATGTTTCGAAAAGAGAGTATTATGAGCTAGATCAAATTTCTTATAAAACATTGTTGAAGTTTTCGAGTAGTTCCTGAAGCCAAACAGTTTATTTTTGCTATGTTTCGGGGTGTTTCGTTAAAAACTGTAAGAATAAGCTATTTTTTCTTTTGAAAAATGTAATAGAAATTCATACATTTTTATAAATTCTCTGAAAAATGTAAATTGATAGAAATTTGCGGAAATGTATGAAGCTTATTTAAATGTATGAAAATTTATGTAATTTATAGGATTTTCTTAAACGTTTTGGGAAATGGTGAAATTTATTAAATTTATGAGAATTTAGGGGCATTTTTGAAAACTTATGAAATGTAAGAAAATGTATTGAAACCCATGAAATTTATGGGAACATATTAAATTTTTGAAAATTTTCGGAAACTTTAGTGTAATGTACACATTTTCTAATTTATTTCCAAACTGCAGACGAAAGGCATGCATCCGGAAAAGTTTCGGGCGAAAACTAAGTCGCTTTTGGTTGATCAATAATGATCATCGAAAGTTCTTGAGAAGGTCAATCCGCGCGTCTCGAAGACGCGAATAATTACATCAACTACAATACTCTTATATTCCCAATTAAAAAAATCTTTCAAAAACAAAGTTAATAATTTTGTTAAGAAATTTAAAAATGATATTGGTAGGTCATGGTAGTTCATGAAAGTTTCTTCAATTGGGCAATCGATGCTTCTCGAATACACGAACAAATATATTATATACACTACTGTTATATTTCGAATATTTAAAAAATTGTCCTCATATTAACAAAATAAACAATATATTTTTAAATATATATATATATATATATATATATATATATATCGATATTGCTAGATGATAAGAGTTCATAGAAATTTCATCAAAGATCATTCGACGTGTCTTAAAGACACGAACAAACATGACGGATATAGTACTGTAGCATTCCTAACAAAGTTTTTCTCATATAAACAGAATGCACAAATTTTTTTGAAATTTCATGAATCGGTACTGGTTGATTATAAAAGGTTCAACAATAGGTCGATCGATGCATCTCGAAGACGCGAACAAATACACTAGGTATCGTATTGCTATATTTCGAATATCAAAAAAGTTTTTCCCATATAAACAAGGTAATTTAATTTAATCTGTTGACTTAAAAAATGAACTACTTCTAAATGGCCGATCTCGCTCAAAATCCTATTAGACCTGGATATCAATCGGAGTTACAATTTGTCCAAATTTCATGATCACAGCTATTTTAGTTTTCAAGATATAGCGAACAAAAAAATGTTCCTCAGCCACACACACACGCATAAACATTTTTTGGAAATTGTATTTTCGAGCTTATTCTGGGGTTGAATTATATCGAAATATGTCTAAAAAGTAGATTATAAAATTTGGGTCCTTACAAACCTCCCTCTATGACAAAGCAAAAAAGGGATACGACAGCCCGTATAGAACAAGAGTTTCCCTGAACATTCCAACAAAAGCTTCAAAGAATTCCCAAAAATGTTCCGAGAAGAGTTCCCGGAAATAGGTAAATGTCTGCGTATCAATAATGGTGCCCAAGGAAGGTTCCGGGAATTCTCGTAGCAAAATTTCACATTATATTAATTAATTTTATAAAATGCGAAAATTTTTCACGAACATTCCGCGAAGGTTCTTGACAGTGGGTAATTGCCTCTGCATCAAGGAAGTTTCCGAGAATGTTCGTGGAAAATGATCAAATTATATAAATTTGGTTAATATAATGAAACAAATTCCTTAAGAGCATTTCCGAAACCTTCATTGGGAATCTTCCTGGGTTCGTGGATATTTACCTACTTCCGGGAACCTTCCTGGGACATTTTTCGGAATTCTCCGAACCTTACATTGGAATGTTCCGGGAACGTTCAGGGAAACTTTTGTACTATCCGGGAGTACAGTGTTAGGGAACGGGGAGTTAAAAAACGGACTCGAACTATGGTCAAGAGTAGGTAGTGAATCATATGAAAGCCAAGGAGTCGATCTGATTGAGAATGCGAGAGCAGATCAGCATGTAAATCCCAGATTGTTGTGGGTTAGAATCAAAGTGGGTGTCACAATATTATTTATAAGAGCGTAGTAAGAGACAACTTCTGGGATACTTTAAATGATACTATAGGTACTTAAGATCATGGGGAAAGATTCATTTTACTAGCAGATATGAATGAATGAGACAGACAGGGTGCTACGTCAATGCGGAGCGTGAAGGTCGGAAAACGAACGGTAACGGGGACAGATTGGTTAGCTCATGCTTAAAAACTAACTTGTTTATTACAAATACTTGGCTTAGGCATTAAACGATCTGTTTGTACACTTGATGCAGAGTTGAAAGCCACAGTATGACTGACTTTGTTGTTGCTGGTGAGAGACTGAGAGACCTAGCGAAAGATACAAGGATTATGAGAGGTTCTGAATTTAGAACGGATTGTAAGGGTAAATGGAAAACTGAGTGATTGATTTAATATTAGACAGATTGTAAAGCAAGGATGCTTTATTTCCTCTTGCCTGTTTATTATATTTATGGATAAATCAGTGTTAGCAGATGATAAGGTTGTTACAGTAGAATCAGTCGGTGGCTTGCAGAGAATGTTAAGCAGACTGAATACTAGCATTTACTAATGATGGAAAGATTGATGGAGAGATAGCCAGGAGTATAAAGAAGGGTAGGAAGGTTTTCGGCAGTGTAAAAGCCATTACCAGAAGTAAAAGGATAATAAATAAAGCTACACTGTACAAAAAAAGTATAATTTCAAGGCTAGTTTTCGGTATTGAAACAGTCCTCCAAAAAGATAGTCTCGGGTGGCTCCATTCTAATACCACTTTATTTTGATGCCGCTAAACGACGTTTTAGTACAACTTTTTTGGATCAAAACAGGACTGGAGTGAGAATCAAATTTCAATGACGTAACGTAGCACATGGGGATGTCAAGCGTCCGTGAACTGTCACTGTACTTTTGTTCGTGTTGTTTATTTATCACATTAATTATGCCGAAGTGTATCGATCCGGTGTGAAAATCAGGTTACAAAAGTAAACTCAGCGAACCTGAATATGAGGAAATTAATATTTTCGTTCTTCTGGAAGACCCAGCTATTAAAACTTTATGGCGAAAAGCTTCAATTCGGAAAAATTGAATGAAAATACTTTAGGATATTTCAAATCCTATCATTATTTAATTATCAATTCATCCTCAGGATCAATTAAATAAGAACTTTAAAAAATTCAAAAAAATCCATCGAACTAAGCGGAAGTGAGTGAATTTCGAAAATTCAAAAGAATTCCAAAGAATTAAAAGAATGCAGGCTAAATTGATAAGAATTCCGGGTGAATTCGAAAAAAATAATGCCAAATCTCTTCAAATCTTAGAAACCCTACGAAAAACCTCACCTCTTCCGAATTAATTCTTTGAAATCCACTACATTTACAGATTTATATAACTTTCATGAGTGAAATAAATCGAAAAAATATTTTTCAAATTATTAATATAATAATAAATTATGTATATTATTTAAAGGTTATGTTTTTTTAAAGCAGGTACTCAAAAATTGTACCTTAGATGTTGCTTTATTTGAACTTTAGTCTTTTCAATGGCATTTTCATCAATTTTTTATTCCATTCTCTTGCCCCCTTTGCTTTTTTATTTTTTAAATCTTTCCTCTTCTTTTAAAAGTTTTGATGGTGGGTTCGATTTTTGATTCTTACTTTTAGCCATTTCGCTGTTCATTTGCTCCCAGTTTAATTAACAAAATAAGCACAATTTCCAAAAAACATTTATGAGGAATTAATCATAATGGTTTATAGTTTCAATTATATAGCAAGCACGTCGTGTAAGCACGCCGGTGTAAAACCTAACCTAAACCTGTCAAATGAAATTCAGGATCTTCAAAGTCGTAATTAGGTATTTCATGTTGGGTGGGCGAAATCCAAGATTCCGAAATGTCTGCACGCTGAGGGCCAAACAATAGTGCCAATTACATGGGACAAAACTTTATTTATTTTTTTAAATTAAGATCGAACAGAAGTCTATTTTATTATGACTAATTTTATGCAAAATGAGCATGAAAAAGATTCAAAATTAAAAAACAGACCTCAAACTACCTCACTTTTCGGCTAAATACTAAAAAAAAACAAGAAACTTTATTTTTTCAATATAACTTTAACAATAACTATTTTTTAATGTAAGTGTAATTGCACATTATTTTTTATTTTCTAAAAGCTATTCAATTATAATAATGCCACCTTGTTCCCCTTTTCTATTTTCTCTATCACATTTCAAAAGTAGAAGAAAATTTAAGCAATGAAGAATTCTCATAAGCATGAAGTTGCAAGCAGTTAAAACAGTACTCCCTGTTCATTATTTCAGTTCTCTACACGAAGGAATAGTAAGGAGTGGTATCACCCTGTGTTTTTGGCGAGCAGAGGTGGGACAAGAGACGTCCAAGAATTTTCGTATGTTTCGTATGTTTCAAAAATAGAACCATTCTATTGTACATAAAATCAAATGAAGAAATTGTTTTACATTATGCAATATAATTTATTTATTCATAATACCTTGATATTATCTGATTACTTGATTGGTTTTTATCTTTGACGCCTGTGAACTGTATTATATCAGCTGAGTCTCTCGCTACAGTCCGCGCGCGAGTACCCCAGCCGCTAGTGACTTGAGATGTTGATAATTTCTTAAATATAAATTCAATTGTGCACAAATTTTCCAGAAAACTTCTTGGCACTGTTGTTAATAACTTTCTAGCTGAAAGTTTTTCGTTGCTTAAAATTCGCTCTAGAAACGAAATGCTGGAAGTTAGATAAGTCCAATGTGCGCCGAGCATCAGAATAAAATTAATAACAATTTTTCTCAGATACAATTCTAAACTCCTTTTGCTCTATTAGTCGAAGGATATTTCGAACTCCATTCACTGAAAATTTTATTTAAAAATTCCAAAAACTGACTGACTGAGCATGAGTTGAAATGAAAAACGAATTAAAATCGATTTTTCCAATAAAGTCAGTTTTTTGGATTTAATTAGAAAACTTAAAAAGCTACAATTTTTTGTCTATGGGTGAAAGATGTGCAATGAAATTCTACAACTAGCCATTGTCTTTAAAAATTAAAATGCAAACATTTTTTTAAAGCCTGCAGGGGCTCCCCACTCCCAGGGAAATAATTTGATGTGCCCTTATTCGTTCCGGCAGCTCAATGGTATTGTACTTGTATAGAATTATTACACTTTGGATTTGAACTAAATTTCTTGTTTTTTACTCAGAAGGATTGAGGACATTTTTGGGCTAAAAAATCATTGAGGAAAAAGAAACATATATTTTAGAAACTTAATTTTTATTTCAATACCTATATAAGTAATTGTCACTTCTAGGCGAACGTTCAGTCTTTATTTATTCCCTCATTATCTTGTTTTTCTATATTGTTTCTGTTATCTCTACTGTTATTGCATATCACCCATATTGTTATAATCAGTTTTGGTATTAACAGCGCGGGTTATTACGTAAATGAAAAACTTGCAAAAGTTCATGGTTTATACACTGTTGAAAGTAAATTATTGTTATATTTTATGACATTTTTCTTGATTTTTCTAATGCGGACTAAACGATTTATTTGCCAAGGAAAAATTTTTATTTTTTTAGTTCAATTCCGAAGACTAGAAAAGTCAAGAAAAATCGTAGCTTCTTGAAAATCACATCAGAAATCAATTCAAATCACCGTTGTTTAATGTTTTTGTTTTTACTTTTGTTTGTGTCTGATCAATTACTAGAGAAATAGTTTTTGTTAGAAAACATGTGACTTTCCTAGCAAATAATTTTTTTCCATGTTGTAAGCAGACAATTGATCAATAGATATATATTCTTTTATAATGCAAACTCAGTCTGGCAGTCATTCATTGTATAACTGTTGATTTGTACTTATCCTTGGCTTTTGCGATTTTCGCTGATTAGTTCTTATCGACGCTCATATTATGCATAAGAAAATGTAATGAAAATAATTATTGTATGCACAATGATTATTCATGTGTGTCAGGATGGCTCATCCATGCTGAAATATCTAATGATATATGAATGCTCTTTAATATATATGTATGTAATAGGTTTGCTTTTACGGTAAATTGTAAAGCGTATTAGTTTTTGTCGTAGTAAATATAGTAGTGCATTATTATATTATCCAGCTTTTTATCCAATTTTGTGTGGAAGTGAGCTCTGGAGTTAATTGTGTTGTCGTATTTTTTTGTAAGATTTCGTATGATGGGTTTAACCTCTAGTATGTATGTATATATATATATATATATAACTTGATGAGCAACTTGATTTATTTATAAACTTGTTCTCAGACTTGTTTACAAACATTTCACAAGTCATGTAATTAATATCATATTATATTTTGCACCAGGAAGTCAAACTGGAAATAAAGAGATTTACGAACGCACTCTTCATCCATTGACGTAAAGCTACAAATTGTTTAACAGTTATATCAAATCAGTGAATTAATCAAGAACAAGCATTGAAATAGAAATAGAATTTTGATTCATTTATTGATTTTAGATAATTGTTCAACAATTTTTATCTTTGCATCAATGGATGAAAACCGCGCTCGCAAATCTCTTCATTTTCAGTTTGAATTGCTAATGAAAAATAGAATGGAATATTAATTACATGGCTTGTAATTTATGGCTGAGAACGTGCGAAAATAGGTAGTCGTGAACGAATAAAGATAAATTATTGTTTACTGAAGTAATTACAATTACAAAAATTGGGTCAAAAGTTTATTTTAGCTATATTTCCTTTTATTATATCCTAATTAGGGCGCAATGTACTCATATTGTTATTTGATATTGTCACAACTAATAATATCTATTATTCAAACAATTATACTGAATTTTTTAAAGTGACTAAATTTGATAATTTGCATAATAAGATGAGTTCCGGTACTCTTGATGATACATATGTTTCTAGTCACGTGGACGAAATTAGCAATTTTAATTACCCATTCGAGCTTCTGTACGTCATTTATATTCCAACTATACAACAAACAGAAATTGTAGCTTCATCAATCATTTACAAATTGAAATTGTGTAGTTTGCAGCACAATTACAAATAATAGCGCTTCTGCTGAAGTTGTTATGAAAACGTATTCTATTAGTTCTTATTAATTCTGATAAAATGTTGCTTTTGATATAATGTAATCATTGTATTTATAATAATTATACATTCTTTGTCATTATAATTTATTGTACTAGAATGTGTGAACTTAACCGAATTTTTAACAGTTCGAAACTTACTGAAGGGGCCGTTCAAAAACTACGCCACGCAACTTTTGTCTTAGATTTCATTCAATAAACATCTAAAATAAAACACAAAACTGGTAAACATATAATGTTTTAACACACTTCACAGTTTACAAGCTAAAAAGTCGAGTTTTTAAGGAAAAAGTTGACATTCAAACCTGGAAAGATGAATTTTCAACCATATAGTTGAATCTTGAACAAAAGAAAATATTAATTTTAGAGCAAACAGTTCCATTTAAAACTAAATAATTAAAATTTCAATTAAAAGGAAGGAATTTTCAATGAAGTAGTTGACTTTTTACCAAGTAGTTCACATTTCAACGAGCAAAGCTGAATTTTCAAGATTAAACTTTAAACTCAAACAGTTGCATTTTCAAACAAATAGTTTCATCTTCAAGTCAAAACGATTATTGAATTAACAGCGTGGCCAGCCACCCGGAAGAAAACCGGGATAAGACGGGAGACAAATATTACATCGGGAAATTCCCCGTATTTCATAATTCGCGCGTTTTTTAATTTACGAAAGTTTTCAATTAGAAAGCGTATAATTTTCCAAGTGTTTGAAAATAATTAAACTTTAAATGTTTACAACATTTTGTCGCAATGTTTAAAATTCTGCAAAGTTGAACGGTGAAAATGACAGCGATTTTTTTAACATAAATCACATTTTTTAGTAAAAAAATCTATTCAGTCCTTTTGAGTGTCACTTAATACTACATCATATGATACTTAGGTATTAATAATATATTTATCGTCTTCAAATTTTTGATAATTTGAATTTAAAATTGTAGTTTTGAATGCGCAATTCTATAACAGTTTAATCTTGGAGGCCTTGAAACTAATGTTTTTTCTTAAATTAATTCTTAGATTAATTCTTGGAGGTTTCGAATTTTTAATATCACAATATTGTAATTTTAAATTTAAATAATATTTCGAAATTTCAGGATCATTTTGCTATTAAATAATCTAAAATTTCATATTGAAGGCCTTGGTAATCAGTTTTGAATTTAATAATTTAGATGTAAACATAAAACAATTTTAAATTGAAAAGCTTGAAATTGTATAATTACAAAAAATGGAATCATACTGCAGCAATATTGTTTTGTATTCTATATTAATTTCCCATGCAATATATTAACATTTACCTATTTTTAGTTAAAGATTTAAACAAAAAAATTATTTTCAATAAAAAAATATTTGGAAAATTTCAAGAATGAATCATAATGATAATTGGAGGGTAGAAATGCAAAAGGAGACAAGCTCCAAATTTTCGAAATCGGGTTTATTAGCTCAAAAAATCAGATAAATTCTATTACACATGCCTGCCAAAGGATTTTTTTGGGGCATCATTTTTCAAAATTTGTGTTCCTGTGTGTTCACAGTCCGAGAAGCTTTTCTAACCACAAAGTAAAAAATCAAATTTCATTTTTCTTGACACTGGCCAATTATTTTTAATTACTATTTGGGTCCCTTCCGTTCAGCACTGAATAACCTAAAACCCAATTCCTCATTTTTTGGAAATATGCCAAACTATTACTGCTATCGTCATTATTTTGAAGTTGAAATGTCAGTTTGACACCATTTCGAAGTCATAATTGGATTTTCAAATTTCGCGAAACAACATGATTTTTTTTAAACAAACTTTTTGGAAATCAATTCGTCCATTCAATAGCTAGAACTCAAATTTTTAGTTTTTTCTTAAACTGCAAATTGACTCCACAATTAGTGTTGAAAGATGTTAAAAATCGATACGGACCCAAAATCTAACCTTGAAACGTGACCTGTTTCATTCAATTTCTCGAAACCGGATGGCTTGTTGTGAGCAAACTTTTTTTAGTTCGATAGAGCATGAAAGTATCTCGAAAGTACTTTCTTATTTTTTTCTTTAATGGTCCCGCTGAATTTACAACATGTTTTTAGTCTCTCCTGAAAAAAGTGAAAAATGGCGCTTGACTCCTTTTGCATTTCTACCCTTCAATTCTAAAGAAAGATTTGAAATGAAAAAAATAAAAATCGCGTTTAGAATCAAAAGAGATAAAAACTAAACTATCAGAAATTGATACATCATTACATGAATAATTTCGTTAATGTTAGAACGTTACAATTTCAGTGTTCTGAATTTACATGTTTAACGCTAACTTTTGTATTTTTCCCTTTCATAGGTATTAATTTTGCAATTAAAATTGAATTGATTGGATTTTGGAAAGCATAATTAGCAAATTAAAAATTATCAATTCCTAAATAATTTAAATTTATTTAAATAATTGAAATTTTGAAGAGTTTGAGTACAAAAAAGTTTTAATATCACAATTCTTGGCGACTAAAATTTTTTCCAATCCTAAATGAAGTTCGCATTCGTCTAAGTTTCAAAATTCTAGAATAGAAATTTCTTCACTTTTAATGTTTACCATTTAAAATTACTATTTATTTTGAAAGTTTGGGTGCAGTTCCGAGTAGCTGAATTCTCCGATTTCCTTGAAACTCCGTATACTTATGCATTTTGGCTCGCTGATTACGAATATGATAGTGAAAATTTGCGACAAGGCCTTTTTCATGGTGATACCATAAAAAAACCGTAACAATCATGGTTTTCCGTTTATTTAAGCCAATACGCAAAATTTCGCAAAATCGTGCAAACAAAAGTTATAGATCTCATCGAGATGCACATTTGTTGTTCTACGAGTTATAGTTTTCGAGAAAATTAGTGACACAGAAAAAACTTAGGGTAAATTGTGTTGCAGGTAACTTCTTATGTTCACCTGTTCGTATTGGTAAAACACAAATATTACCCTCGATGGGCAGAAACTGTCTTTTGTTCTCATTAAAGTTGTCACCACCGTCTTGAAAATTGGAAAGCCACTAGCTTTGAATCGCTGAAGTGAAGTTATCTGATGGTTGGTGTAACAGGCAAATCGGATAAGTGCGGCTACATAAAGGCTGTTTTGCCGAATCGTTAGAACTGTCAAACGTTCCCCACGAGCGTGGGTAAAACCAGAAAAATACCGAGACTTCAGGGAAAGTTTACCCACATGGGGTAATTTTTGTTGCAGGTAATCTTTAACCCGAAATCCGGGTAAAGTTTACACTTAGTTTTTTCTGCGGATACATCGATTTTCATGGAAAACCCATAAAAATCATGGACTTTCGCGTTTATCTAAGCCAATACGCACAATATCGCCAAATATTCCAATCAAAAGTTGTAGACCTAATCGAGTTACACATTTTTTGTTTCAGACATTTTTATCTGCGAAAGGTAGTTTTCGCTGAAATTGGTGATACATCTAACCGTCAGCTCTTTCCTTACTGTTCATTACCTTGGCGACAGGCCCTAAGTGGCGACGAGAGACCGTAAGAAATGCACCGTCTCCAACGTTTCACAATATCACTAATTTTCTCGAAAACTGTCAATCGTAGAAAAAAATGTTCGAAACAAAAAATGTGTATCTCGATGAGGTCTATAACTTTTGTTTGAAAGATTTTGCGAAATTTCGCGTATTGGCTTAGATAAGCGGAAAAAACCATGATTTTTATGGTTTTTATGGTTTCGCCATGAAAATCGCTTTGTCGCAAATTTTCACTATCATATTCGTAATCAGCGAGTCAAAATACATAAGTATACGGAGTTTGAGGAAAATCGGAGAATTCAGCTATTCGGAACATTATCCGAAAGTTTTTTTAGAATAATTTAATTCATTTCTTGATTGTACAAAACTTTGTGTAATTAGCTTTATTGTTGAATTATAATTTTGTCATGTAGTAACAATTTAAAATTCTAGAATTTCTAGAATTTGATTAGAATTTAAAATGGTTCAAACTCGAAAGTTTTCAGTTTTCAGTTATATAATTTTGAACGCTTTCAGTGATAAGTAATACAATTTCAATTCTTCTGAATTTTAAATGACTCAACTTCCAAAATTCGAATTTAAAAATATACCATTTTTAACGTTTTTGCAATGTCCTATTTTCAAATTTTAATCTGAAATCATTAAATTTCGCGATTTTTCGATTCGAAATAAAATTGCTTAAATTTCAGTGCTTCGACTTAGAAATTATACAATTCAACACCTTTTTATAATTCAATTATTCAAATATGTGCAATATATATATTTTTTTAATTCAGACGCTTTTAATTCGAAATGATTAATTATTAATCATTGTTTCAAAAATATTTAAAACATAATATTAAAAAATTGCTTTAATAATTGACTTTCAAATTTGCATGTTTTTCGTGAGAGGAAATGAAAATCTGAATTTTTCTTTATTATTAGACACAAAAATTTCCTTATCCTATTTATTATATGATTCAACGTCCATTGATTTCTTCGCAAAAAGGTTTGTTGATGCTTACCGACATCCGCAATTGATCATACATGTGAAAAAACTGTCACTTTCGCAAAGAGGGTTAATTTTTTCTCTAAACCTAAAGAAATCACAAATATTTACCGCGAGAACTGGGAGACAGCCGGGAGACAACAATTTTAAAAATAGTGGCCACCCTGAGTAATCAATAATATGAAAGAATGCATGGACGTGAAGGAAGCTAGAGTAAGTAGTATGCCAGGGCAGAAAGGTGTGGCGACAAATAGTTTGTAAACAGAGTAACAGTGGAATGAATGATGCCTGAAACAAAGACCTGGGATACTAATGGGCCTAAGTGGGGAACCATGCATAACCTTCTGAGGCTCCTCACTTGGGGTGATCGCTAGAGAGATTGATCAGCAACCTGGGTCGGAGCAGTGTTGCGGAATGAACGTGTCATTTAAATAAATAACACGATAAATAACACGCAAAATGAATTTTTTAAAAATTACTTTAACTTTGGACTATGTGTAGTTGAATTTTTAAGCAAAAAATATGAATTCTCAATAACAAATTTAATAGTTGAATTTTCAACTAAAAATGATCAATTTTCAGTCCAAATGGATTGCTTCAATCTTCTGCCAGTAGAGTTTTTAACCATAAGAGATAAATTCTTAACCAAAAGTATAATAGTAGACTTTTAAATTAAAAAAGAATTCAGTTTCAACGAAAAATAATTTTATTTTCTCATTGTGTTCTATTAATGTAGTTCGCATTCAAGTGAGAAAATGAGAAAATGGGGAAGTTTTTTGAAAACAGGGGGAAAACGAGGAGTTCCTTATAAAAGGGGAAAAGAGGATAGCGAAAATAGTGCAGTCTGTATTTAGATATTTGTAAAATAAAATCAGTAATTCTAATTTTTTTAAGCATTTCAAAAAACTGTTATTCACATTGATATTTTCCATGTGTGATGTAACATTCTGCGTTAACCCATCCTATGTCAAAAATACTGAGGGATCTGAGAAGACCCAAGTGTTCCAAAGTATGTGTCAGTATGGACTTAGGGATCTAAGAAGATCCTAATTTTTCAAAGTATGTGAGTATGGACTGAGTATTCTGATAAGACCAAAGTCTTCCAAAGAATATGTGATTATAGGCTGAGGGATCTGAGAAGACCCAAGTCTTCCAAAGTACATTTGAAGGGTAGCGGTCCAAAAGGACTGTTAAAAGGATTTGCTCGAAATCGCATTTTTTAGTATAGCAATAAAAAGTTGGCGTGACAAAACGGGGGAACGCACATTCTGTGCATGATACGATTGCAGGCAAAATATTGTATTTTTTTAATTTTAGTAATTTTCTGACCTTTTGTAAATAATATTTCTCTTCTTAAGCGTTTTTAATAAATAAAATGACAAAATAAAATTTTTTAAAGTAACATATCAGTGCCATCCTAACCTGAAAATTGAAAACTTTTTAAATTATCATTTTTTTCAAAAAATACGAAGTTTTTGTGATGTAACTAGTTTGTTTTTTATTAACCAACAAAAATTATTCCAATTAAGGTCAAATTTCATATAAAATAATCACATTTAATTAATTTTACGATACAAAAATTGAAAAACAATCTGTTAAACCGCGACACCGTCATACAAAAATTTTATTTCCTCTGAACTGAATAACTTTTTTGGTTCAAAAATTTTGTATTTTCATTCAGAATTCATACAGGTGTTTTTTTTAACTTGAGACAACGAAATATCTCAAAAAATACGCATCCTACGAAAAAAATGTCTGGATTAAAAACTTTTTATTTTCAAGGGGGAAAAAAGATTTGTTAAAATTTACCCCACCCCCACCCCCACAGGAGGCAGGGATGGGGGTAACTTTGTAATTTCAAATGGCAACCCTAATTTTTTATCACAGATTCAGATTCTCCTTTCCGAAATACGTAAGTTTTATTCGGAAAATTTGTTTCGATTCGCGATAGATGGCGCTGCAATTGCGAAAAACGAAATTGTTGACACTACTTTTAGCTCTACCCAGGAATAACGACGCGGACGTAGTAGTTGTCTATTCCCTTCGGGGTGCTTAATTTCGGTGAGTCCCCTTGCCTCTCACCATCCATCGGGGTGCTAGATTTCGGTAAATCCCCTTGCCTCTCACCACAGGGATGCTTGATTTCGATTGATTATTTTACAATAAGTGCTCAAAATGGTGTCCTCGCACTTCGATGCACTTGTTAATCCGAGCTTTGAAAGATTCCACACAACTGCGAATTGTGTCTGGTGATATTTGTGCACAAGCAGACCTGATTCGCTCGATCATGTTATCATGAGTTGTGGGCACTTTTTGATACACGCGATTCTTTAGATAACCCCACAAATAGAAAGCCGGCGCCGTAAGATCTGGCGATCTGGCAGGCCAATTTACTGGACCTCCTCTACCGATCCATCGTCCATGAAATTCGCGATTGAGTACTTCCCTCGCGATTGCCGCATCATGTGCTGGACAACCGTCATGTTGAAACCACATGTTGTGTCGCACTTCCAAGCTTAGGTCTTGCAGCAATATTGGAAGTTGATTTTCTAAAAAGTCACGATATTTTTCACCGTTCAAATTTCCATCAATAAAATACGGACCGATAAGTTGATCTCCAATTATTCCACACCAAACGTTAACGGACCATGGACGCTGATGCTCAACTTCACGCAACCAATGTGGATTTTCTACACTCCAATAATACATGTTGTGCCGATTTACGTTACCATGGTATGTGAAAGACGACTCGTCTGTGAAGAGTACTAGAAAAAAGAAATGCGGGTTTCCTTGTATCTGCTGAACCGCCCATTGACAAAATGTCACTCGGTTCTGAAAATCATTTCCATGAAGTTTTTCGATGCAGTGAAATATGATACGGATGATAATTATTACGTTTTAATACCTTCCAAACACTGGATAGAGACATTCCGGAATCGCGGCTTAGTTGTCGAGTACTAACATGAGGTTCATGAGTGACTGCAGCTAAAATTGCAATTTCATTATCAACTCCAGTAACTGTTACTTGACGCTTCCTTTTTTTCGGTTGTACACTTCCGTCAGTGATGAAGTTTCGGACAACCCGGTAAAAATAAGCGCGTGAAGGAACACTTTCTGGAAAGCGTTGAGCATAAAGCGTGAGAGCATCATTGATATTCCTGCCACTTTCTCCATAAATGAGAATCATTTCAATCTTCTGTTGCTGAGATAGAATTTCCATTGTAAAAGTAATGAAGTAAGGTAATGAGGAAACACAACGACACCCAAACCAACTTAAACGAACGTGACCAACAACAATAACCCAAATGAAAGCAACCAACACACCCAAATCAAATGAACAAATCAACCTTCCTAATGAATAAACGTTAAGCACGGACGGACGCGGTTATCGCTCGGCCGGAATGACGTCGAGGATTGTAGACAGTGGAGACTCGATGATATGTAATGTCTACATCCAAAATCGACTCTCGTCAACCAACTGCATTCGGGAATGGTTTTCGACAGTTTTATCACTTTTACTGTCCCGTTGCCAAAAGTTCAAGCACCCCGATGGATGGTGAGAGGCAAGGGGACTCACCGAAATTAAGCACCCCGAAGGGAATAGACAACTACTACGTCCGCGTCGTTATTCCTGGGTAGAGCTAAAAGTAGTGTCAACAATTTCATTTTTCGCAATTGCAGAGCCATCTATCGCGAATCGAAACAAATTTTCCGAATAAAACTTACGTATTTCGTAAAGGAGAATCTGAATCTGTGATAAAAAATTGGGGTTGCCATTTGAAATTACAAAGTTGCCCCGACCCCTGCACCCTGTGGGGGTGGGGGTGGGGTAAATTTTAACAAATCTTCTTTCCCCCTCGAAAATAAAAAGTTTTTATTCCAGACATTTTTTCCGTAGGATGCGTATTTTTTTAGATATTTCATTGTCCCAAGTTAAAAAAAAACACCCTGTATATCTCGAAAGCATATTCTTATTTTTGTAAACAAATCAAAATTATACTATTAATCGCTACCGCAAACCGATTTTCAAACCTGTGAAATTCTAGGGTCAGCATTCCCGGTCGATTTTCTACAAACTGGTTGACTTTTTTACTTCAAACATTGTTTACCCATATTCACACACTCAATATCTCGGGAGCATGTTCTTATCTTAACTGGCTAACTTTTTCTGATCAAACTTTTTGGCCTCAAATCAGTAATACTTCAGCTCGGGAGTGGACTTTTGTTTTAACTTTAAATGGTGATTTCGATTTTACAGAATGTTTTTTCGCTCTCCTGAAAAATTGTCAAAATGTCCCTTACCCCCTTTTGGACCGCTACTCTTCATTTGAGTATAGCCAGTGGGATCTAAGAGGACCCAAGTGTTTCAAAGTATATACGAGTATGGACTGACGGATAAGACGCAACTGTTCCAAAGTACATGTGAGTTTGTAGTGAGGGATCTGCGAAAGCCATGCAATTCAAGAAAAGGAATATGAAGACGTATATAAACTCAATGAATTTTAGTAATTTATGTTTTATTTATATTATTGATGGACTTTTGATGAAAGTTTCAACATTATGTAATTTATGAATAACATCCGAAAAAGCACGTCTAAAGTTGAAATATTTTGCAGTTGTTACTAAAAAGTATTAAAAGGAGATAAAAAATGCTAAACTTGAAATTCATAGTACTGTCTATTGCAATGTATAATGTATTGCAATCGTGCATTTATTTTCGTCTCTATACGAACATCAAAGTATTATTATTCTAGTATCACTACACAATGACGAATTAAACCGCAATCGCTAGAATTAGCAAACGGGTTTTCTCTTCGTGAAAGCGTGTCCGATTCCAGGAATTTCTTTAATACGAAAAACATCAGAGAATTAAATGAGGATACGCAGAAAACGATGCCAACCCTGATAAGTTTTTTGTTTATTGATCATATAAAAAGCATTGGTAGCAGATATTTGATTAAATGAATTAAACGAGTAAAACAAGTCTTAATAATAAATTCCAACCATAGTTGTATAAATATATTTTTTCGGTTTGAGAGGAGTTGAAAAACGTTCCTTCTTTGACAAAGAATTTTATTTTATATTGTCTTCATTCAGTTGTTTATGAATAGGTACTGTACATTTTTTATGGAATAATTTTTTTTCAACAATTCTGTCTTTGTCTGTCATGAATGCAAATTACCACCTGGGTATTCATAAGATAAAAGCCTGCATCTTGACAAATGAACTCAGTTTTCTGGAACATGTCCACATTCGCTGATAATAAGTACTTTGTTTATTGGTAAATATGTATAGTTAACATTCCAGAGGATAACATCCATAAAGTTTCATGCCTTAAGAGCGCCGGGAAACTTAAATGAATAATTTAATAATCAATCAATGCAATAATGCCCTAGTATAATATTAATTTTGAAGAATGATGTTCGATATTTCTTTGAGAATCTTTCATATTAATATATTTCATGTTAAAGGCAAATAAAAAAAGTATTGATTCTGCATTTTATAAATATTTATTAACATTTTCTAATTCATATGGGAACGACTCTATAAACATTGCTGAAAAACGATAAATTAACCATTTTTCATAATTTATACAATATTTGGTGTGTAATGAGATCGAAGTATCGATACAACGAAACTAAAGAAATTATATAAATTATTATCTCTTAGGGTTCGTGCATAAATTATGTAGGTACAGTTCTTTCTGAAATTTTGAAGGAGAGAGGAGGAGTTTAGTAACATCTTATCAAAAAAGTATATACAGTTAGGAAGAAAAAAATGTCATTAAAAATGTACAAATTTCAAGCGAAAAAGAAGACAAAACAATTCAACCAAGCAGTTCTGATTTCACCGAACAATATTAATTCTGAAATAAAAGTATGCCTTTTTAAATTAAAAAGATAATTTTTGAAAGAACAATGTAATAGTTGATATTTCAAAAAAAAAAATGTTAATTTTAAATAAAAAATAGTTGCATTCAAGCAAAAATGACGAATTTTCAACAAAATACATAAATTGTCAACCATGAAGATGAATCATTCTTCCAAAAATACGAATTTTCGACGACACAGTTACATTTTCAACTAAAAAAATGTCTTTTCACCCCAAAATGGAATAGTTAAATCTTCAGCTGAAAAAATTCATTTTGGTTAAAAAAATGAATTTTTAACCAAAACAATTGATCTTAACCAAAAACACTAATTTTTGACAAATTAGTTCATTTTTCGACCAAATAGTTGAATTTTCTACCTAATTGTTGAGTTTTCTAGTCAAAAAGACGAATATTCTATAAAACAGTCGAATCGTCAAATAAAAATGCAAATTTGTAACAAAAAATATCATTTTTAATCCAAACAGATTAATTTTTAAGCAGAAAGTTGTATTTTCAACCAAAGAATATAAAATTTCTACAAAAAGAATGAATTATCAAACCAAAAAGACGAATTTCCAACAAGAGTTGAAATTTCAACCAAAAAAAAATTCGTAGTCGAGATAGAAACAAATTTCAATAAATTATAAAGTTTTACAGTGTTATAAAACTAAATACTTATTGTTATTAATCAATTTTATTTTCTGAAATTAATTTGATTAACGTATTACGTTTATTTAATTAACAGAATTGTAAGACAGCTTAGAAAAATCGTTGGGCCCCCCCCCCCCGCAAGACTTACGTAATTTATACAGGAATTCTAGATCGTTTAGATAATTCGAGATCACTGTTTAATTTTCTGAAATATATAGATGATTGTTCACAAAAATTGTTGACTTTTGCATGGTTTATTAAAAATCTTTTTGCTTCTTATAATTATGTTAAAGTGGAAAACTAGCGCGAATCTTAAAATCCGATTGTTCTAATCAAGTTCCAAGGAAAGACATATTGATAATCAACTTTCGAAGAAGCATAATGCAGCTTTTCCGCAATGCAATACTTTATTATTTTTAAAGTTTGAATTCCTTTTATCACGCATGAAATATCTCAAATGGCTCCTGGATTACTCTGAAGAGATAAGCGATAAGGCCCATTTTCATAAACAGCCATGAAAAGCCAATTGCAAGGCAGACTTTGAAGATTCTGTCAAGCCATCTCATCCTGAAATCATAACACAGTGCCTGATTAAAAAAGACTATAAATAAATAAGTGGATAAATAGATAGGTAAATTGAAATAAATAAAATCGTGCCACGAGAAGCAAGAAATTATTTTTGGCTTGGTTCAGAATTCGTCAGAGAATAAGCGTCAATCATAAATTTTAAAGGTGAATGACTTCAAGTCACTGTTATGGAATCGGTAATTAAGGAAGACTCAGTTATATTTTAACTAATTTGCAATTGTTCAAACAATTTTAATTTATTCAAACATTTGTTTTTTTTCAGGCAAGTCGCGAAATGAACGTATTTTCTAGACGCTATGAGTTATTTAGTCAATGATAACAATAAAATCATTTTGTTCAAATAATTATACAATTATTTGAATGATTTGTGTTTGTGCAAGTATATAAAAAAAGCCGGAGAAACATTTTATCTTACCAAATCATCGACAGATTTTAATATTTTTAAGTACTAAACTGTTTTATAAGAATGCTCATAAATTTTTAAACAAATTTAAATTCTTTGTACAATTTCATTTTGTTTGAATATCACATAATATAATATAATATAAATATAATTGTTAAATTATTCAAACAAATTATATCGTTGCTGTAAATGATTAAAGAACTCATAACGCCTAGAAAATATGTTCATTTCGCGAGTGACCCGAGAAAAACAATTATTTGAACAATTGAAAATTAGTTAACAGATGACTGGGTATTCTTAACTTACCGACTTACGATTATTTATGAAAAAAACTTTCAAGAAGCGTGAATGAACCGCAATATTCAGTAAAATTCTAATTTGTAACTTATGGGGTTTTCTTCGGGGTACCCTTACGAGTGGCAAGTCATTCTACCCTAAAAATGTATCATTGATGTTGATTTTCTGATGAATTCTGAACAATATACTGAAATACGGATTTATTTGTAACATATCATCGAGTTTAAATATGAGATTTACAAAAGGGAAGACTTTTTGCGATGTTCAGTCAATGGGAAATTTCATGGTTTCTGCGCGACCCCTGAAAGTGAAAAGTGAAGTGAATGTTGACGACCTTAGATTTGGGGGGGGGGGGGGGGGGGGGGGGGGGGGGGGGGGGGGGGGGGGG
>CAKNXH010000233.1:277930-295991 GCA_932178445.1 Andricus quercusramuli
GCCCCCCCCCCCCCCCCCCCCGAAAAGTGATGTATCCAAAAATTATTTGTAAATAGAGGAAATAGAGTGATTTTTCAAGAAAAACGGGAATAAATTCTTTCAAATAAAATACATAACAGTTGAATTTTTAGTTTAAAAAATATATTTTTCAAATAAAAAATGCAATCGTCAAATTTTAACTTCAGTGAATTAATTTTTCAGTTGAATTCAACCAAAAAATACGATTTCTTGACCTAATAGTTTAATCTTCAACCAAAAAGTAGAAATTTGCCACAAACAAGAATATCTTTCCAACCAAAAGGACGAATTTTCAACAAAGTACATGCATTTTTTACTAAAAAGTTTAATTTGAAAGTCATAAAGAAGAAATTCCCAATCCAAAATAAAATAGTTGAATTTTCAGACAAAAACATGAATTATTAACAACAAAAAAAGAATTTTAAAGAAAAAATGTTAAATTTTCAACCAAAGTGTTGAATCCTAAAAAATAAGTTTTAAACATAGTACTTAAACTTTCAACTAAGTAGTTGAATTTTCAATAAAAAAAGATGATTTTTTAATGAAATAGTTAAATTCTTAACCAAAAAATGAATGTTTTTCCAATAAGATCAATTTTCTTTCAACCAGACGAATTCTTAACAAAATACATCAATTTTCCACAAAATCGTTCAATTTTCAGTAAAAAAGCAAATGAGCAACAAAAAAGTTGAATTTTCCACCCGAAAACATGATTATTTCAACAAAACAGCTTATTGGAAAAATGATTGCAATGCTGTGCAAGAATTTTGGAGGTCATTAATCAATCTAAAAAAACATCTATGATGAAAAAAGTCACCCGCTATAAATATTTTTAATTTATTCATTAGGAAGTATATTTTCTTCATATTTTATAAGAAATGCTGTGCATATTATTCCATGAAAAAAATGTTCAGGGGTCATTTAAAATCATTAATTGTGATAAAATTACAAATTGCAGCATTATAATCCCGATAATATCTTCAAAAATTTTTTCATGAAACTTAAAGTCTCATTCCTCATTAAATAACAAATACTTTCTAGAGATGAAAGAATTTTTTTACCTAGCGGAACATATAAAGCAATTAAAAAAAGAAGTAAGTATATGCAGCACTTTTATACAAAACAGAAGAAAGTCAGGGGGGAATTCAAATAATTTTTATATTCAAATCAAAGAAATTTGATGAAAGTAATTTAAAATATTTGAAATTACTAATCCTGCCTAAATATGTAGGTAGAACTGAACTTGAGGTTTAAAATATTCATAATAATTCAAAAGAGCATTCAAAATGTCCTCATGTTTGAAATAAATGTAAACTAAATTTTCTGTTTCTAAAAAATTTGAGATGAAATTTTGCAATTTGAAACAAGAATTGCAAAAAATCAAGCTTTAAGACTGTGTTCAAAAAGGAAGCTTTCGAGTCAGTGAAAAAAAAATTACTTTTCGAATGTCCAAATGATTTAAATTTAAATGTTGAGTGAATAAGTTAGGTACCTAAGTAATACTTGCAATTGAAGTTTTTATATTTATTCTCACAGGAACCATTTCAACATTATTCCTGTTCATTTAATTAAATTGTCAAATTCAAACCTTCAAAATTGAACAATTTTAAATCTAAATATTTCAAAAGATCGTACAATTTTAAATTCAAGATGATAGAGTCGAACTTAAAAATCTTTAAAATCTTGAAAATCAGACAGTATTTTGAAAAAATAATATTAAAAAATCCTGATTGAAAATTAAAATTAATGGAATTTTCTCATTTGTTTTCCAAGTTTTCCCCGTCAAATTTTTCAGTTTGAAACTACAGTTGAAATTTTGGATTATCATTTGAAATTATTTTGATTTTTTAATGTAGGTACATAAATTGTAGATTTTTATAAAATACATATTAAATTTTGTTTTGTGTTTGAAATTAAAATTTAATTTAGAGGATACTCTTTTTGAATTTCTGGCAAGGGGTCTGGAAAATGGAAAATTTTCAGACTTCAAGACATCTTTGAAAGTTTCAACATTTTTTAAAGCCGCTACTTTGTAGTAATTAATGTATGCATTATAGGTAAAAATGATATTATAAATATATTGATTGAGGCAAATAATGCTACAAAATGTATTGTCTAAGAAATTAGAGAAGGCACACAGTCGTATGGGAATTTTATGATTTTGCAGAATTTTAAAATCTCTTGTTTCTGTTCGTGTAATAATGTTTTCTATTTTTTCAAAATTGTGAAAATTACGTATTGTTCCTCAAACATGACGCTGCTTTCTAAAAAGTGAGCACTTTTTTGTAAATTTGATGTAAGCAAACGTTAGGGTTGGTCGAATGATCTGATTTTTTTAAACTTGAAAGGTAATAGTGCGGAAAAGTTGCCTTTCAGGAAGACATATCAGGGTCAACAATTTCTTTGAAATCTGTCAGTATCAACAGGTCGTGCATGACTTCCAAAGTTTACATTTTTGACTAATTTTTAACCAATTTTTTATGGGACAACAAATTATTGTAAATTTTCTGAAAGCACATTTTTTGCCAGAGAAAAATAACACAAAATTAGAAATTCAAAAAAGTGTTTAATATCAGAACTATTTTAAAATGCTAAAAAATCTTGTTTTTTGGGGGATTTTGTTAATTGCACATTTTATTGAATAAAGTGGAAATTTCAGTGCCTTAAATCTCTTCAAATGAAATCAAAGAAAATCGCAATTATTCTGTTATTATACAAAAAAAAATTGTTTCATTTTCTGCAAGTTGTTAGAATCGCTAAAAAAATGCAAATATCCTTATTTTATCCTGATTTCGATATGGTGAAAAAAATCTTATTGGTTCAAACTGAAGACATTTTAAGCCCAACATTTTCAATTTGAATAGAAAATGAAAGTAACCAAATCTAAAAAAGTGTTTTTTGCGCATTTTTAAATAATTATATCCTCACTTTAACAAAAAATTTGTTTACCAATTTCTAATTTTATATTACTTTTCTCCAACAAAAGCTGTACTTACACAAAATTGATCATAATTGTTTGTACAATAGAAAATTGTTAAAAAAATTGAGACTTTGTAAGCCATGCACAACCTGAAGATATCGACCGATTTCAGCATTTTTTTGGTCACGATTTGTCTTTCCAAAACGCAATTTCCATCTGGAAGCAGGTCAGAGCATGATATCCTCATGTATTTTGGTGTGCTGATTACGAATATGACATTAAGTTTCCCCCAGTACGTCAGGGTTTTCCCCCAGGCGCAAAAATTCCCTAAAAAATCAGTTTTTTCGCCTAGGGATTTACGCATGGTATTGAAATCGTCTGGAAGCAGGTCTTCAAACAGGTCAGGTACGATATCTCTTTGTATTTTGTCGCTCTGAATATAAATCTGAATTGGGCTTTCCCCCGCATGTCAGGGTTTCCCCTTTGTAGCAGAAAATTTCCCAGAAAATTCGTTTTTTCGGGTATGATTTCAAACCTTGGTATTGAATTCATCCGGAAAGTTGAATTAAATGTCCAGAGTAATTTTATATATGAACAATGGGGTGGCTCAAAAACACTTTTTTTTTAAAGGGCAATGATCCCCCCCATTCTGTTCCAAATCCGAAAAAAGAAAATCCCTAATTTTGGTTTTTTCGTTTTTTCGATTTTAACTGCTGCCAGTTTTGACTTGAAGTTTCCCATGTAAAATGCATGGGGAAAATCACTTTTTTCAGTTTTGGAAATAATTTTTTAGTGTTTGAAAAAATGTGACGGGAAAGTATGGAGCCTTGTAGAGAATTATCCAACGAAGAATTTCGTGTATCGGACATATGGATTTGACACCCCTAACACACCCCTACAAGTCCCTGAAAACTACCCTTAAAACCAAAAATATCAATTCTTCATAAAAACGATCCTTTAAGCACTGTATTCTCATCTTTTTTCCTAAAAATTATTAATATTGGTCTCGTGAAATATTTATTAACAATTATTCATTAATTTATAATTATTTTAACAAATGGAATTAGTTTAAATAACTTTCTTTTGAATTTTTTTTTATTAAAGCTTATTATTATTTCTTCAGTGGAATGTTTATCAACATTTGTTGTTTTTTTTTTCAAGAAATAAGGGTTTTTCGTCTAAAAATTCGTCGAACTGGCAGTTTATCATCTTTAATAACATACATTTATTTTAAAAATATTTTCCAATCCTATAAAAAATAAATTATTATTGATTTTCAACAACCTTAAATTTGTTTAAATAATAATTTTTCCACAAAATTCGCAAATTTTTCTTCATTGTTTCAACAATTAAGTCTCAATTCTTAACAGGAACATATATTTCAATAAGTTTTGAAACGTATTCGAAAAATATTTCTCCTAAGAGACATCATCGACACTTTCGAGTATACCTGTGGGCTTATTATTAGCAGAAATCCTTGCACCTGTGTATAATCTTATACCTGTTCCAATTGTTTAAATAATTGAAAATTAATACTTTATTGTTAATGAATATTCCACTAGATCAATAGTAATAATTTTAAAGAAAAAAGCGAATTTTCGAGAAAAATAAATTATTTGAACAAATTCCATTGGTTCAAATATTTGAATATTAATAAATTATTATTGATCAATATTCCAGTAGACCAATAGTAATAATTTTTAGGAAAAACGAAGTTAAGAAAGAAAAATTATTCAAAGTAATTCCATTTGTTTAAATAATTGAAAGTTAATCAAGCAATGTTAATAAATATTTCACTAGATCAATATAAATCATTTTAGGTAAAGAAAAAACGAGAATACAGTGGCCAAAAGTCGTTTTCATGGAGAATTGATATTTTTGGTTCTAAAGGTTCTTCGCTTGATAATTCTCTACAAGCCTCTTTACATTACTTTACATTACATGGGAAACTTCAAGTAAAACCGGCAGCAGTTAAAATAAAAAAAAAAACGAAATAGCAAAAAATAGGGATATTCTTTTTTTTGGATTTGGAACAAAATATGGGGATCATTGCCAGATGATTTCAATACCACGGGTATTGTCTTACCTGAAAAATCTGAGTTTCTACGACATTTTTCGCATCTAGGAAAAAAAACCTAACGTGCTGGGCGAAAACTAATCCCAAGTTCGTATTCAGCGCACCAAAATACATATACATCATGCTCTTACCTGCTTCTAGACGATTTTAATACCAAAGGTTATTTCCTACCCCTCACAGCTGATTTTTCTAGGGGAATTTTCGCATCTACGGAAAACACTTGTGGAGCTGGGGGGGGGGGGGGGATGTTAATGTCAGAATCGCATTCAGCGCACGAAATACATCAAGATAGCATGCCCTGATCTGCTTCCAGATGATTTCAATACCAAAGGTTATTTCATACCCGAAAGGCAGATTTTCTGAGGAATTTTCTGCATCTAGAGAAAACCCCTGAGATGCTGGGGGGAAACTAGTGGTAGATTTGTATTCAGCGAACCAAGTCTAGATGGAAATCCTGAGGTGCTAGGAGAAGTCTAATGTCAAATTTAATTTATCATACCAAAACACATAAAGATATCATGCCTAACTTGTTTGCAGACGATTTCCATACCAAGGGTAATTTTATACCTGAAAAAGTGGATTTTCTAGGAAATTTTATGTTTCTAAGGCAAACCCTGACGTGCTGGGGGCAATTAATGCCAGATTCGTATTCAGCTCACCAAAATACATCAAGATATTATGCTCTGACCTGTTTTCAAATGATTTTATACCAAGGGTAATTTTTACCCAGAAAAGCTGATTCTCTAGGGAATCTTCCGCCTCTAGGGGAAACCCTGACAAGTTGGGGGAATAATAAGGTCAGGTTCGTATTCAGCGCACCAAAATACATCAACATATTATGCTCGGACGTGTTTTCGAATGATTTTTTACCAAGGGTAATTTATACCCTGAAAAGCGGATTCTCTAGGGAATTTTCCATCCCTAGGGGAAAACTAAGGTTAGATTCGTATTTAGTGACCCGAAATTCATATAGATACCATACTCTGACCCCTCGCGTATGGCAGTTTTTGAGCTAGATTGGTTGCGTTTTTTGGTAGAAAAGTCAGGTTTATTGCATCAAAATGAACTCTTTTTTTCTGAAAATTCAATTTTTCTCTAAAAAATGTGTCTTTTTTGTTTGAAAAATGCAAATTTTTTTGGTTGAATATCCATCTTTTTCGTTTGCAAATTTGATCATTCGGTTGGAAATGCATTTTCGTAGGTTAAAAATTCAACTATTTTGATAGCGTCATCTTTTTTGGTCGAATATTAAAGTGTATTGTTCAAAATGTATTCATGTTAATTTTATTTTAAAGAATTGATTGCCCCATTATTTCACTATTTTCATGAACAATCACCCTATTTCCTAGGCTTTGATAGAATTTGGGTCAAATATAGCACAAAATTGGAAGCGTAGTTAATGGACGTCCCCAAGGCGTCACGTGGACGTCATAGAATACAATTTTCCCATAATAAACGTCATATACATTACATTACATTTGAAGCAGTAGAATGAGGAAAGTTCGTTTGCCTTTCGATGCATCTACTGACGTCATTGGCGAACTACACATTATTTCATAAAACTTGCCAAGTCAATTTATTTATAGCTTAGATTTTGCTTTGAACACGCACTTCATGATTCATTATCTTTTCGATGCAGATAGTATATATAGTATATTCGTAGTAAAATTACCATACAATCTTGGAAAATAGTTTCTCATCAAGTTATCAAATGAAGGAATACGACCTCATTCTTTATATTATTTTCATTTTCAAAATGTTATTTTTTTCCATTTGTTTCCGTGCACAAAAGTGAATGAACTGATCCACCTTAAGGTACATAAAAAGTGTTTACTCCTTGCAGATAATAAATTGAGCAGAGTGTTAAGAGTATGCACATGCATAAATTTTTATCTTAGTCAAATACGAATTCTCTTTATTGAAAAAAAATTATTTTTAGAACAAATAAATAAATATGGACTGTTCCAGATGGAATACAAAAAAATAACGTCATTACTTGACACTGTCATCTATTTGTCCTGGTCACAGTTTATTCCTTTAGGCTGTTAGAGGAGTCATAGTGTCACGATTAGCTATTTCCTAATTTTTGCAAAATTTTATATAATTTTAGGCAGGTTAGGGTGAAAACTAATTAACATTGATAGAATCTGTAATTATTTATGATTAATATGCACTTGTGTTCTTCGCCGAATACATGTTCATATTTTTCGTATAAAATATTAAAAGCAAATTGCAACAAAAGCCCAGTCATCGACATTTCAATCAAATGTATTGAAAATCGTATAAATTAAAAACATTATTTTCGACATTGCGCTACAACTAAAAAAAAATGTATTTAAAAATTATATTTTCAAACGTGACACTCACAGAATTGTTTTGTTTATGTTTTCCACAATTCTAATCACGAAAATAAGCGTTCTGTAAACTGCCTAGCCAATCATTATTAAAATCTGTGTTCTGAAATATTATTTTAAAGATTGTAGCACTAAGATAAATTAATTTTTACTACGGAATACCATCCTTGTCATTAAGAAACATGTATTGTTAGTTAATCGCGACCATTTCAGATATTCTTTTTTAAATTATGGCGTAAAAATTCTTTGATTTATCTGCCACGTTAGGAGTTTTCTCAAATAAAATTTGTTTCTCCCATTCACTCAATGATATCACTCTATAGTATGCGTTACTGTCTTCCTCAATGTCGAAAATTGCTTTGAAATTTAATTTTTTTACATTTTAAAATATGTATTCTTAATTTTTATAATAAATAATAAATTTTAATAATATTTAAATTTATAATAATAATTTAAAATTTAATAAAATACAAAATTTTATAATAATAATAAATAAAAAAACTGCTGAATGCCGATTATCAGATAAATTCCACTAATTTCTGTAGGTAAAATTCAGTCACTGAGAGTCAAAATATACTGTTCCAATTAGTAATTTTTGCTACGCTTATACGCACTATCGAAATTCGTTATTATAGATTTTTAAACATTTTTAATGTAAATGGTCCCATACAAATTAATTTATTGCAAGAAATAATGAATTACTAGAACCCAATAATAAAATTTACCTACTTTTGGTTGAAGGTTAATTCTTTCTGGTTAAAAAGTCTACTGCTATATTTTTAGCTGAGAATTAATCTTTTTTGTTAAAAATTTAATTATTTTGTTGAAAAGTCATCCTTTTTTATTGAATATTCGTCTTCATGAAGTAAAAATAAAAATATTTTAGCATAAAATTCAGTTGTTTGGTTTCAAATGCACTTTTTTCCAATTTGATATTTTCGGGTTTCGAAATCAACTGCTTTGTAAAAAAAATCGTCTTATCGACTTAAAAATTCAACAAATTATTAAGAAATTTTTTTCTTTCTTGACTGAAAATTTTGTTTTTGAAAATTCAACACTTTGGTTCAAAATTCGTCTTCTTTGGTCTTGGAAGTTCATCTCTTTCGTTGTTGAAAATTCGTCTATTTTGGCTTGGAAATTCTTATTTGT
The DNA here is from genome assembly GCA_932178445.1 of Andricus quercusramuli. Lineage (NCBI taxonomy): Eukaryota > Metazoa > Arthropoda > Insecta > Hymenoptera > Cynipidae > Andricus > Andricus quercusramuli. Next base: position 286,449 of record CAKNXH010000233.1, read on the forward strand.
TTGTATAAATTTCATCTCCTTTGGTTAAAAATGCAACTGTTTGGTCGAGTATTAATATATTTTCCTTCAGGATATTTTTCGGTTGTACTGTAAACTATTACATTTTTCGTTGAAAATTTAAGCGTTTGATAGAAAATTCGTATTTTTGGCTTGAAAATTTAACAGTTTGGTTGAAGATTTATCTCTTTAGTGGCAAATTCAGTTATTTTATGGAACATTCGTTTTTTTGGTTGAAAAATTACTCATTTTTTAGTTGAAAATTGATGTATTATGTAGAAAACTCATCTCTTTGGCATAAAAGATTAAAATTTTTGTAAAAGTGTCATCCTTTTGGGTTTGAGATGCAACTATTTGATTGAAAATTAACTTTTTAGTTGAAAATTCATTATTCATATTTTGGTTTAAAATTTCGTCCTTTTGACTTGAAAATTCCACAATTTGGTGGAAAATCTTTTACTTGACTAAAAAATCTTTCTTGTTCAAAAATTCGTCATTTTTGTTTGATAATTCATCTCTTTGGTTGAGAATATCACTATTTTGTTAAAAATTAATTTTGTTGTTGAAAGTTAATTATTTCGGATTAAAAATCTGTCTTTTTCACATGAAAATTTAATAATTTGGTTGACATTTTTTCTTTTACTTGACTAAAAAATCTTTCTTGTCGAATCTTTTGGGTAACAATTGAACTATTTTCATGAAAATTGGTTATTCATCGTAAAAAACGCATCTTTTTAGTTGAAAATTTATCCTTTTCAGTTGAGAATTCAACTTTTTGGTTGATTTTTTGGTCTTTTTTGATAGAAAAACAAACTTTTGGTTGAAAATTCAACTATTTGTTACAAATTTGAACTGCATATTTTGTTAAACATTATTTTTTGTTTGTGAAGATTCATCATTTGATTCAAGAATTCGACTATTTTGATAAAAACTAATCTCTTTTATTGAATATACAATATTTTTACTTAGAATTTTGGAAATTTAGAGGTTTTTAAATTGAATTTAATATAGTATGCATCCATTTTATTTATTATAAATATTCAATTAATCCTCTTAAATACCTTCGCCAGTTTCTTAACCTTGGTGTCTAATGACGCGACGGAGCACAAAGTAACCTCAAAATATTTTACTTTATGATTTGTACTTCATGTCGTAATTAAAAAAATCTTACGATTTCATTCGCGCCTTTGTTATTGAAGACTTTGCGAGACGTTTGCAAATTCTGCTATCAGGAGGAAAAGTTGTTGTGGAAACAATGTAAACATTTATTTTGAAAATTGAAAATGCTTTATCTATATGGAGTTAAAATCCAGACAGAAAAATCGAGGATTTATTCGAAGCCCTAGGAGGAATTATGCTACTTTTATAATCAAGTCAAGCATTTTTCTTAAGAAATCTATTGACCTTGGCGGTTACTGATCTACGTCAACCAAGACGATGACACACTGGTAAATTACACTGCGGTTATTTTCATAAATAAATTCAGAAAAAGGAATCTTAAATTTATGCATGTCAGTTTGATACTTACTTCCTGAAATATCAGCCTATTAATAGTAAATTAATCCAGTCATCGCCAACTGGTAGATTTATGTAATACAAATAAAAAATAAATTAACCTTCGCAAATATTTTTCAAATAAAATTGTAAGTAACTTTCAAAACTGACAAACGCCGTGATACTTATTTTATAGCATTATGATGAAGCGAATAGTTTTACTTTATGTTAGAGCAGAAACGAAAAAATTTTAAGATGAAGAGTTAGTCACCTCAAAATGATCTACAAAACATTGAACTATTTTTTGATAAGATATATAGTTTTGGTTTTAATCGTATCTTTTAAAAAAATCAAAGGATAAAGTTCTGAAAAGTAAACCTCCGATTTATTTGAAACTTCGTACACCGATGTATTTTGACTCCCGAATAATGAAAATGATAGTGAAAATACCCGCAAATTTTATTTTCAAGGTCAACCCCCCCAAAAACCTATAAAATTTATGTTCTTTCCGTTTATTGAATTGGATATTGAAAATTTATGAAAAAGTTGTCATTTTTCTAAATATGCACCTTTCATGTTATACACAGTTTTGCAAAAAACTATTATTTTTTGAGAAAAAAAGTAAAATCTTGGTACCATTAAGCCGTTCCCTTTCAGGTAGGCGTGACTCACTCGGTGAGGAAGGGACTAATGTGAGGAACGAGGTCATGATTTTTTAGATTGATCTAGAATTATCGTGTTATTCAATTAAATAACAAGTTTGTTCCGCAACACTACTCCGATCCAGGCTGCTGATAAATTTCTCTAACGATCACCCCAAGTGGAGAGTCTCACAAAGTCATCATGTCAAGCTTTCCACTCGGGCCCATTAGTATCGAAGGTCTTTCGCTTCAGGCGTCATTCACTCCTTTGACACTCTTTTTCATGCGGTATTTCTTGTTAGACTTTTCTGTCTTGGCATACTTCTCAAGCTTCTTTCACGTCCTTGCATTTTTTCATGCAAGCTCTTGTGTTCCTATGACTTCTTATGTCTCTTCGGATTAATGTCTCATTCACAGATTCTAACCATTCTTTCGGCGGTCTACATCTGGGCATTCTGCAATTTACTTTATCTTTATATACTTTCTTCGTCAGGCGTTCATCTTTCATTCTTTCAAGATGTCCGAACCATCCTAACTGATTTCTTTCCCATATGTCAACTAGTGTCTCTCCTGTACCACATTCTTTGAGGGTTGTCTCGTTTCGGACTTTGTCCATCAGTGTTTTTCCGCATATTATGCGCAGAGGTTTCATGCCGATCGCGTTGATTTTACTCCTGTCCTTTTCTTGACAGGTCCATGTCTCGCTACCGTATAGTACAGTTGGTATGAAAATAGAGTTATGTATGGCCATTTTAGCTTTTTTTGATATGTTTTTATTTGTGAGGATGGACCCTGCTCTACCGATAACCTGCTTACCCTTATGTATGCGCCTATCTAACTCCCCATCTATTTTTCCGTCGTTAGTGAATAAACTACCTAGATATACGTATTTCTCAACTTGTTCTAATCTCTCATCATTTAGGACAATGTTGCATATTGTTTTCTCACTTTTTCCCTCAAACAACATGATTTTCGTTTTATTCACGTTAATTTTGAGGCCCATGTTCTTCATGCTTGTATTAATTTTATTCAACATTCTTTGCAAGTCCTCGACTGATTCTGCCATAACAATTTTGTCATCTGCGAAAGCTAACCCACGTACCTTGACGGTTTCGAGATCTACACCTTCTTCGTCGAAGAGGGCAGTTCTTAGACACTTATCCATGAATATAATAAATAGTCACTCAGTTTCCCATTTATCCTTACACTCGTTTTACTACCTGTATATATTGTTTTTATTGCTTGTACGAGCCCTCCATTTACTCCATACTCTTTAAGGACTTCCCAAAGTTTACTTCTATTTACGTTGTCAAATGCTTTTTCTAGATCAATAAATGCACAGAAGACTTTCTTGCATTCTCTCAAACTTTGTTCTGTGACCTGTCTTAGGCTAAATATAATAGTAAATATATAAATTTAATAATTCGCACAACCAGTGAGGTATGTACTCGCCACCGTATTTAAGCATTTCAGCACTAATACTGTCTATACCCGCAGCCTTACCGTTTTTCAAGTTCTTAATTATATCTCTGACCTCAGTGACACAGACTTTTTCAATTGGTTTTTCTAATGCATTATGTTCTATTTCGCAGTTCTGTTGCCCTATATCTTCACCTCCTAATAGTTCTTTAAAAGAGTCTTTTCAAGCGTCTACTATCCCGTCTATATCATATAGCATTTCACCTTTACTGTTTCTCATGCTAACAAACTCTGTTCTTTTACTTTCCTTCAACTGTTTATATAATAGTTTCATAATTCCTTCAAAGCCGTTTTTTATTTTGTTCTCTTCTTCTGTTCTAATTTTCTCTTTACTCTCTTTGACCAGTCGTTTAACTTTCCTATTTTTGTGTCTGTAATCATTTTTAAGTCTATTTCTCTCCTCATCGCTAAGACCTGTCATGTTCAGCGTTTCATTGTGCGCTACTTTCTTTTCCTTTTGGGCTCCCTCAATTTCATCATTCCACCTTGCGTCACCCGATTTTCTTCCTACAACCCCCGTACCACATACTTCGGTCGCAGTTTTGACAATGATATCCCGTAACAAAGTCCACGCGCCCTCTATATCTTCATTGCTTATAAGCGCTTCCCACATTGCCCTATTTATGCGTTCAGTTAACCTCTTTTGAAACTCTATCTGCACTTCTGGTCTCTGTAAATTTTCAATTTTTATTCGTGTTTGTTTCGTTTTCTTTGTTTTCTTTGTTCCCCATCCCCGCCCTAAGTTTATTCTGCAGACTAAAAGTTAATGATCAGTATTGCATTCGGAACCCCTCACGACTCTTGTATCTTTAACTAGTTCTCTTAGTCTTTCATCCGCAATAACAAAGTCAATTATACTGTCGCTATTTCCTTTGCGCCAGGTGTACATGTGGATCATTTTATGTCTAAACCAAGTATTTGTAATAAATAGGCCCTTTTCTAAGCATAAGCGAACTAACTTTTCCCCGTTATAATTTTTTCTTGTTGGATCTCCAAAATTACCTAGCACCCTTTCTGTATCTGTATCCTGACGTTGGACACCGACCCATCCGTTCATATCTCCTAGCAGAATTATTCTTTCACCTTGATCGCAAATACTTATTGTATCATTTAAAATGTCCCAGAAGGCGTCCTTAACTTCCCTTGAATCGCTATCAACTGGTGCGTAGCACACTACGATAAATAATCTTCTGATTCCTACCTTTATTCTAGCCCATAGCAATCTGGGTGATACAAAATTATGCTCTATGAGATGTTGTCTTGCTTTTTCATTCATAATTAAACCGACCCCTTGACTACGATGTGATTTACTATCTACTCCTGACCATATTTCAAAACCGCCTTTCAACACCCCATTTTCTATGTTTCTACTTTCGGAACCCTTTTTCTTCGTCTCGGGTACACAAAGAATATCTAGTTTCTTTATGTGCATAGTTTCTCGTAGTTCTCTTATTTTAAGATCATTCACTCCTCTGGCATTCCAAACACCCAGTCTCCATTCATCACCTGAAACTCGACCTTTGCGTTTCCCGTGTGCATGCTTTTCGTCAATCCAAGTTTCAGACCATTCCGAGACTACTTTATTGTTTGTATTATTCATGTTTATATTGTACTCCCAACTATCACCTGTATGCGCGAGATTTGTTTTGAGAGTCGAAATCATGTCCGAATTAAGCAGTGATTTGTCGTATGGTGGAGTGAAGCTGTAACGTCAGTCCCACCAAAACTTCTGTTACTTGGGGGGGGGAGGGGGGGGGGGGATAAGGACATGAAAAAGGAAGCCGAGAGTCTCAATAGGTTGGTGATTTATTCTGTGAAGGTCACCAGCCTTCAGCAGCGTTTTATTATATAGGAGTTGATATGCTCCCATCTGCCGATTGCCGGCCTACCTCTAAAACACGAGCCAATAACTTTTTTTTTTTTTTTTTTTTCAAATCATGAGTTTCATTTTGTTACGCGGTTATAAAATCTTTTATTGAATAAATCTGCACACATAAAAAGAGTTTAGAGAAAAATAATAAAAAATTTTAAACTTTATATTTTGTATTTAGTTCTTTCCCTATTTTCAAATAAACGACTGACTTCTGAGGGCACCAGATACCGTAAGAATGAAAAAAAAATCTAAAATCTGGAAATACTGCGCAGTCCTGGATTTATTGTAAACAAAATTTTTGAAAAATGAATGAAAATATTATTATAAAATTCAGTAGAAAGCATTACAGTAATCCTTGAAAAATGAGATTCCTTTGAAACAATTGAAATCAATGAGAAATTCTTACGAAATTGAGTGTAGTTCTACTACGAATAAAAGTCCTGGTATTAGTTCATTAAACCTGACAAAGAGACCTTGAATTATCTGAAAATGCCCCCCACGCGCCCCCCCAGGTCTATCACAACATGAGAAAAAATGGTATTTTAGCAAAAATTAATATAATTTTGTATAAAATAGAAACTCATCTTTCAAAAACAGGTTGTAGAGTGCCTGCTGATAATACTCTTACCCTCGCTTATACGCCTGGCTCTCTGCATCGATCATTCCGTCAATAGGAAATAAACTCCCAAGATAAACCTATTTATCAACTTGTTCTATCCTCTCATCGTTAGAAAAATTACTACAGATTTATTATTAAATTTTTAGCTGAAGGAGAATAGAGCTTTAAATACGCATGACACGATCTTTAAAAAACATACTTCTACTACTACACCCGCATATCAATTTATTCGAGTTTACTCTCTATGAGGTTGGGGATTCCACAGAATGAACGAGGCCACAATTTAATCACAATTTGTGTTTCTGTCACGTACGCTCATATTTATTATACATAAAAATCACGTGACTACATGCTTGTGTCTAGTGAAATATTATAATTTATAACATATCGTCATCTACTTCCATCCTGTGTAATTTATTGTGGTTGGACACAGTTTAGAACTTTTATCATTAGTCTTTCTACGTCTGGTAAAATTTGTACTATTATATATTTTATTATTATGTTTTCAAAATATTTTCAAATTGTTTGCAAGCAATTTTCAAATAATAATTATTATTTTAAATAAGAATCTACGATTCACTCATTGTATCCACATTAAAGTTCCTACGTTTCCGCTCACTTTTTGGGGGTGGTGGAGGGGGGGGGGGGTTACTGGTCTCGCGACTTTTTCTATCATTTTTTAAATCGTTTTTCTATCATATTTCTTAGCATATATACGTCAGTTCGAATTGTCCTCGTTCATTCTCTTGATTTTCAAGTTATTAATTTTGCAATCTTTAAATAAACGTAATTGAATTTTAAAAATCATGATCCTTTGAGAATGTTTCAATTTTCAAACAAAGCTTGGAATTATTTAATTCCCAACGTTTCACGTTTGAATGAAATAATTGTGAAGGTTTCCTATTAGAAAGCTTCTAATTTTCAATCTTCTAGAATAATTTTACTCTAAAGATTCTCAATATTTAAAACTGTTCAATGTTTGAAAGTGAAATTGACAGTGATTTTTCTCGACAAAAATCACATTTTTAGTTGAAACACCTGTCCAATCACTTTGAATGCCAGTTGATACTGCATGGTAAGGTACTTATTAGGCATATTTATCCAAAATATTAAAAATTTCAAACTCAAAATCTAATACGTTTCTTAATGATGAATTTTAAGAATGTTGGCGTCTTTTATAAAAGAGATCCCTGTAACTCAAAGGTACATTTTAATAATAACTTAATAAATTCAATTTATTCAGAAATAAAGATCTTCTCTTTTCACTCCTCTGGGATTCAAACACCAGATCAACCGATTTCCGGTAAGGTGCTCTAACCATTGAGCTACAGAGGGATCAGAGTAAGAATCCATTTTTCTGATATAAGATAATTTTAGTAAGGTGTTACACAAATTACACAGATTCCTATTTAAAATAATAACTTAATAATTCTGAAAATCACTTTCATAATCCGCCCTTCACACTCTTTCCTATATTATTCTCTTCACCCCTTTTTAAAGAATATTCATTTTTTTTCTCGTTTCCTACAAATTATCCCTTTTCCTTGATTTTTCGTTTAATTTTTTGGTTTTCGTTAAAAATTTTACTATTTGGTTGAAAACTCAATTAATTTGTTGAAAATGCAACTGTTTTGTTATGAAGTCATATTTTTTGGTCAAAAATTCAGCAACTTGGTTGAAAGTTGAACCATTTGGTTGAAAATTTATCTTTTTTTGTTGAAAATTCATGTATTCTGTTGAAAATTCCTGTTGTTTTTTCTTCTAAGTTGAAAATTCATCTGTTTCGTTGAAAATTCATTTTGTTTCAAAATTTTAATATTCTGTTGAAAATGCGTATTTTTACATTCTCATCATAATGAGAAGGTATTGGTTTGATGTGAAAAATGACTTTCGCGGATTCCATCGAATGTCGACGTTTTGAGGGTCCCTGAATCAGAAAAAATATTTTTTACGTCCGTGAATGTCTGTCGCTGTCGTTGTAGTGTCCGAGCGTGTAGGGCGAGGTGAAAACATACTCGAGTGCGAAGCGCGAGATCCAACAGGGGCGCGCTCAAACTTGCAAGCATATATTGCTTGACATATCATTAATTACATTTTACGTTCAGAATTCATATTTTTTGTTTGAAAATTTAACTACCTGGTTGAAAGTTGAACTACTTTGTTAAAAATCAATTCTCTTTCTATGAAGAGTCATTATAGTTGAAAATTCACCCTCAGAGGGGAAAATTTAACCATTTTTTTAAACTGAAAATATGACTATTCCTTTTTGGGTTAAAAATTGATCTTTTATATTTGAAAATTCAAGAATCTAACTATTTTGCTCAAAATGCGTTTTCTCTGCTTGAATTCAACTTTTTTTTTGCAAATTAAAATAGTTTTTGGTTGAAATATCAAGTATTACCGATTTTGTTAAAAATTCATCTTTTGGGCTAGAAAATTCAACAGCTTATTAGAAAATTCGTCTTTTTGACATGAAAATTCAACAATTTGAGAGAAAATTAAACTATAATTGAAAATTAACTTTTTTGTTAAAAATTCTTATTTCGGGTTGAATAGTCAATTGTTTTGTGGAAAAAAAGTTTTTTTTGTTAGAAAATACATGCCTTCTTAGGTATGATTTAACTATTTTAGTACAAAATTCAACTATTTTATAAAAAATAATACTATTTGAAAAATTAACAGCTGGGTAGAAGATTAAGTTTTTTTTGTTAAAAATTCATAGTGTCGGGTAAAAAATTCAACTGTTTTGTGGAAAATTCGCCTTTTATGGTAGAACATGAATCTTTTTTGTTTTTTTGGGAAATTCATCTTTTTGGCTGGGAATCCAACTATTTTGTCAAAAATTCCTATTTTTTGGTTCGATTTAACTTGGAGAAATTTTTTTTTTTTTTTAATAAATTTTATAAATGAAAATGCAACTACTCTATTTTTGGTTGGAAAACCACAGTTTTCAGTTGAAATTTCAACTATTTGGTTGAAAATTCGTCTTCATTGGTTAAAAAGTACATTCTTGTTGAAAATTCATATTTGTAGGTTTAAAATTCAAATCTTTTGTTGAAAAACCTTTTTTGGTAGGAAATATAACTGCCCAGGTGCGAAATTCGGTCGGCTGCCAGAGATTGACCATCGGCCTAAAGTCGGCCCTGCTTTGGTAACCGATCTACGGTAATTAGAGTTGGGCCGACTAAGGTGTTTCCAAGCTGCCATGGTCTCACCGACGTTGGCAACCGACGTCGGCGGTGGGCGAAAAGCCGTCTGTCGGCCCATTTCTGGCTCAACGTTGGGCCGACGATCGGATAAACTATGGCAGATTTGTGGGTACGACCGAAAGAATGCGGTTGGTCCAACTCTGGATACAGCAGTCGGTTAGCCACAAGTCACCATAATGCACCCGACGGTCGGTCAAACCTTGGCCCAAATATGGGCCGACCGTCGGATAA
>CAKNXH010000233.1:296001-337106 GCA_932178445.1 Andricus quercusramuli
ATGGGCCGACCGTCGGATAAACGCTGGTTCATTGTTTAAAAAAACCGTGAAAGTACGGTCAGTCCGACTCTGGACAAGAGATGGCCCGACCGTCGACATAACATTGGTTTGAATTATTTATTAAAATATGATATAATTTATATTTATATTATATATGTTGCATAATAATACAAAAATTAATGAGAAAAAACAGTTAACAAATTGTTTTTTAACTACTTTGAGCTGTAGCTTATGAGGGTGGTTTTTTCATTGACTTTCAATTCTTCAGGTATAGAGTAATGGGTAAGACTCTCGACTGCTAGGCGATAGATTCAGGTATAGGTGTAGCTTCGAAACCCCGTAGCGTTAGAAATTTTATTTGTAATATAATTTAAAAAAATGTAATATATGTATTCAATCTAAGCAGGACCATTAAAATTTATAGTCAAAATACTCGCAATCAATCATTATTTATTTGTTGAATACTTTTTTGTGTATTTCCACCTGTGTAGTACGAACCTTCAAAATTAAAGTCGGCCCCACATTGTTGTCCAGGGTTGGGCCGACATCATTTTAATAGATGGCCCATATATGGGAACAAATATCGGGCCGACTTTGAGAAGCCAAAGGCGGTTGACCGTTATCATTCACCTGGTTGGCCCGACCAGTGGCGCACAAAGTTGGACCGACCGTCCGACGGTTGGCCCGACCGTGGGCCGACGGTCAATTCGCACCTGGGTGTTTCATGTTTAAATTCGTCCTTCTGAATTAAAAATTCATCCTTGATGGTAGAAAGATAATCTTTCTTGTTTAAAAATTCATCTTTCTTTTTTTTTTATTTAAAATTCAAATCTTATTTTCTTCAAATGCGAAATATTAAATCTTTTATTGAGGATTTATCATTTTTGTTTAAGAACTGAACTAAACTTAGTTCAAAATTCAACTTTTTTGATAGAAATTCAATTATTTTGTTGAAAATCTAAGTATTATTTTAAAGCCTTCTTTGTGATCGAAAATTCTACTCACTGTAGAACAACTCATCGAAAACGCGGAAAAACGTAGAGTAAACGTGAAATGGGTGTATGGCCAACGGCTTCGTTTCTTTTGTGTGTGTCCGAAATGAAAATGCAGCAGTTCCATTTTTGGTTCAAAGTTGATATTCTTTATTTTGAAAATTCAAATATTTGGTTAAAAATTTATTTAATTTGTTAAAAATTCGTTCTTTTTTCTAAAAAAAATAATCTTCTTGCTTTAAAATTCTACATTTTGAATACTAGATTTTTTAACTACAAATATTAATCCTCGGTTGGAAATTAACTTTTCAATTGAAAATTCATATTTTCGTGTTGAAAAATCAACTGCATTGTAGAAAATTCTTCTTTCAGGCTTGAAAGTTCAACAGTTTGGGAGAAAGTTCAGTTTTTTCAATTGAAAATTAATTCTTCGAAACGAAAATGTACAGTTACAATTTTTTTTTGAATGTTCAAAAATATGTATGTTTTTTTTGCATTGAGTCATATGCACACATTTAAAAAAAAGTTGAATATGTCGAACCTGAAATTTATTCAGCTTGAACCAAAAGAACATTTTTTTATTTTGCTATTTTGGAAAAAAAATTTTGTCGTGACTTAGTATTTTTGGGATTTCATATCTTTTTTTGCGATTTTGGAACGTTATAAACACCACGAAAAAAATTTTTTTCTCGTGAATAAAAAATAATAACATGTTTCTTTGGTTCAAGCTTACTCAATTTCGGGTTCGAAACAATCCAAAAAAACATGTTTTTGTATATTTAAAAAAAAATTTTAATTAGGCAAATTTTTTTTAATTTAAACAAAATTTTAAATTGTAAATTTAATAGAGAGAACAGAAGATATTAACTGATTGCAAATTTTTTTCTTTACTTGTTTTGGATATCGACCCACAAATAATTGTTATCCCTCAGGTCCAACGATTCGATTTATTTTAGCATTTTTACTTTGTCCTGCTGAAGAGTTTAGTTTTAAGTTTACATTGAAAGTATTAATTATAGTAAGGAAGAATTTACAAATCTTGGAAGGAAATATTTATGAGAACGATGTTAACCATATAAAAATTGTGTATTTAACTAATTTTATTTTTTCCCGGACTTTTTTACATCACTCTGGATGGATTTCCAACGATCTAAGTATATCCAATTTTTTAAAATAAACCTTTCATGGCAGAAATCATTGAAAAATCATTGAAAATTATTTGAAAATGTAACATTTCTTATGAAAAGATTGCTCGTTCTTTTTGACATATGAAAATAAATTTTCAATCTTTCCCCTATGTTCCTCTTTTTCGTGAGAAATCCACCCTATTTCCCCTTTTTTGAGCTGCTTTTGCGCTGTGATCCCTGCAATTTTATTAACACTTAATTACAATTCTAAGTCTTCTGAAATGATTCGAGAAAGAAAAACATAAATATTTTCATAAAAAAAACAGTTGGTAATTTTTTGTGAGGCTTTACAAAAATCATGAATTTCAACTTTCAAGCGCTTCGTTTATCGAGCGAATTTTAAGCAACGGAAAACTTCCAGTGAGAAAGTTGTTGACTAAGATCTGAAGAAGTTTTCTGGAAAGTTTTAATCGGCTTGATTGTTAAAAAATTATAAATGTTTTAAATTGCAAGGGGCAATCTTGTCGCCGCCCTGTCTGTCTTGAATTTCATACAGGTCGCTGGAACACTTTCGCTGACGAGGAGGCATGTGCATTCCAGAAAAATTTCCAGAAAAGCCTCACAAAAAAGGTAAAACTTTTTTGTTTATGAAAATATTTATGTTTGTCTTTTTCATCTAGTTTCAGAAGACTTAGCAGTGTAATTTAGTGTCAATAAAATTGATCAATTCTGAATATTGACTAAATTAGCGCGAGTTGAAGTGAAGAAAGATACAATTTTTTTGTTTTCCACAAATCTAGTTTTTATCAATTACTTCAAAAACTGCAAAACCTAAAAATATTTGCTAAAGGAGAAAAATATACGCCTTGAAATTCTCTACAAGTAAAAGTCCCTAAAATTAAAATTAAAACGATTTTAAAAATTGACTCGAGGTTATTGTCAGTAGAAAAATGTACCGAACCATTATTATTATTATTGTTATTATTATTATACCATTAAGCCATTTCCCTTTCGGGGTATGCGTGACTTGCTAGGTTGGAAAATATTGAATAGGTATATTGGTATTAAGTAGGTCGGTATATGGGTATAACGTAGATAGGTATATAGGTGTTAGGTATAGATGTTTTAGATTGATCTGGAATTCTCCTGTTATTTATTCAAATGACATGTTCATTCCGCAACACTGCTCCGACCAGAAATTTGACCAACAAGTAGTTAAATAATAACTAATTGAATCAGTAACTGATTTTTCGCGTTTGAATGATTCATTTTGAACTAATTTAGATTCAGCGAGTAGGACTGAGGGTAGGTAAACTTTAGGATTTTGATCGATTTCAGCCGTAAAATGAGCTTTGAGTGCCTTCAAGTTATGCGACCTAGTTTTCCACTAACGAGTTAAACATCGACCAAACAAGTCTTGTGGACAAAGTTTGAACACTGCATTGTCACTCTATTTTCCGTAAGGCGTATTCAGTTACCCATGGTTTCTTGGATACATAAGCAACACTGTCACCGCGAAAATGAAGTCTGTTAGTGTCTTGATAAATATAGTTCGATTATTGATCAGAAATTAATTAGGTATCAATCGTGAACTAATCATGAAATAAAAGTAAGTGCTTGAGAAACTATCTACAGGAAGCAAAATGGGCCGACATACCACCTTTATCACATTGGTATTAGTTTACACTAGCAAAAATCTTATTTTGCTTGCCTCATTATTAAATTAAAAAATATGCTTCAATTTAAAGTACTGTAAAATATAATTAATAAACATAGATCAAAGTAAATAATAAAATAACTATACCGGCTTTCATATCATTTTAATTTTATGTTTTACCGGCTTTCAGCAATCTTTAACTTTTATTTGAACATAAGATTCTGTCCTAGCAGAAATCATAAGCAAAAAAATTAATAAGCTAACGTGGGATTTTATATCGTAGTAAGATGTTCTTCCAAGACATTCTGGAATTCTGAGTCTTACTAATATCTTCCATTTTCGACACTGATCCATTTGAATGACGTTTATGATTGAAACCTCGCCAACTTGCTTTTTTTGAAATGTTGATAGTAAAAATCTTTAAATTTTGATCATCTTTTTGAAGTAGGTCTGTCTTGAAGATTTATAATTGAAGAAACTTGAATGTTTAGTGTGTATAATCACAAATTATGTTATATTCAATGTTTCTCATAAATAGTTCAATTTTAAGATTTACAATGATTGAAAACTGTTTAATTTAAAAAATATATGAATACAAATTCTAGAATCTTGATGATTTTGAAGATCCAAAGTCAAGTTTCCAATATCAAATCTTTCAAATTGAAGAAATTTTGAATGTAATTCAGCAAAAAATTACAGCATTCTTAACAGTAAAACTGAAAAATTGGATGATTTTTAATTGTAAATTGTTAAAATTAAAAACACTTCAATTTCAAAAATTTCAAATTCATTTTTCTACAATTTTGAAGAGCTACAATTATAAGCTCTTGAATTTCAGAGATGTATAAATAAACATTCAAAAATTGTTATGATTTTGGAATGTAAATTATCAAGATTTTAAATCCTCAAGATGACAGAATTCTGAATGGTAAAACTTAAAATTTGCATGATTTTAATAGTAAATTGTTAAAATTAAGAACACTCTGATTTAAACTACTTCTAAGTCAATTTTCTACAATTTCAAAGAGTTGCAATTGTAAACTCATTAATTTTGGACATGTATAAATAACATTTTTTCAATTTGGATGATTTCGGAAGTCAAAAGTCAAGTTTTCAATTCTAAATCTTCCAATTGGAAGAAATTTCAAACGTAAAGCATCAAAACTGCAGAGTTTTTAATTGTAAAACATCAAAGTTGCATAATTTTAATTGCAAAGTTTGAAAAGTGGAAATTATTTAACTTCAACAATTGGGGGGGGGGGGGGTTCCTCGCGGGCTTCCCCGAATTCAGCGGTAGAATTTCATCTAATCTTGTAAATGCAAGTTGATAAATTAAATGTGCAAATGTGATAAGTGTCTGTATTAACATTACCGGTCTCTTTCTGTGCAAATAGTTGTTCATTTTTGTCATTTTTTAGCTTAAATATATCACTTCTTCACGTTTGTCAAGTATATAATCTGTACAGCCCCGCACATGTAACATATGTTTCCGTGTAAAAAAAAGCGAAGTGTCTCATCGTCCCGAAACTCGGGACGACTAGTCCAATATTTTTCATAAGCTTGGCTAGTCGAATTTTTTGGGGCGATTAGACACACCTATAAAAAAGGAACTTTGCAGGAACTTCAAGCTATTCTACTCATTGACTAGAAATCTTATACTGTTTTCACGAAGTAACTAGCTGTGATTAGTTCCTTTTTTAAAGGTACCCCAAGTCAGATAAAAATTATTGTTACGTCGATCTATCAGGATGAGAATTTTTGATATTCCAATTCTAACACACCAACATTTTTTTCCTTTTAGTTCAGAAAATTTGTCCCATATCAAAATTAAGGCTATTTTTGTGTATGTATTGTTTCCTGCAAGCAATTATAATAAATTAAAAAGTAATTAAAATTTTTGTTCAGTCCGAATTTTTTTTTTAGAGTTGCTTCATTTCTCATAAACAAAAAAAAAGTTTCTTTCGTTTCAATATGATTTTCCAGAAAATCTTCTTTGTCTGAAAAAAAACCCTAAGCCTACTGGATTTCTAATAAGGAAACTGTTTATTTTCTGCGAAAAAATAATCGTACTAATAATAATTATTATTATAGGTCGTATTCTAAATTAAAACTAAAGAAATTACAACAATACATTTTGGGATCTTTTTGACATATAATCAACTGATTAAAAAAAAAATCCATTATTGCTCACTTCTAAAAAGTATTATAAAAAACGTTCTTGCTATTGAAATTTGTTTATATACCATAGTGAAATAGAATTGTCAAGATAATGACGGAAATTCGAATTTGTGTTGAAATTGCGACTTGCGCAAGTAGATTCTGAAATAGCAGGTTTAGTTACGTATCTTCCTTTTTTCATACCAAGTACCAGTTTAAGGAAAATAATTATATACAAGTTATCTCCCAGTAACTTGATTCAACAAAAAATCCATTTAAATTAAAAAAAATATATTAGCATACACATTTGGTATTCAAATATAAACAAATGTGAGCAATTAAAATTTAATCACAATCTTCTAATTGAAGATTTTCGAGGTGCATCACTGTCCGCTGTTTTCAGTTATAGACTTTAAAAATTATCATTATTATTACTCATGTCTTAAATATGCAATTTTAATAATTCATGAAATATTTTCGGATTCTTACCGTTCATACTGGATTTTAGCTTCATTCAGTTTGTCCATGCTTTCATGCAGCAGATATTTTTTTGCCCCCACTATACACCATCTGGAGAGAAATTAAAATTAAGTTTCCAAATTAGATGTAATTTTTGATAAAATATTATTTGAACCTATGATTAGCTTACCTGAAGTATTCACGAATATCGAATGAGAAATATTCATACCCAAAAGCCTCTGTGTCACCTGGGGGTAGATTTGTTAAAAGTCCCAAAAAGTTATCGTTTTTGAACTTCCATACATTCCTCAAAAAATATTCTAGAGAACTGTTGGCAGTGTATACTTTCCTTTGCAACTTCACTAGCCTTTAGACAATTAAAAAAAAGTTAAGTATTTAAAAAGAAGATAAAATAAGTTCTCTTTTTCAATTATGAAAAGAAAAAAAATATCTTACATGGGCTTTTTTCCTGCTAATTTTAGTATTCCATCGATGAAATAAGCGGGTATTAAATGATAAAATAACATTAGGATAAAAAATATGGTTTTACTGGTGGTTATGGTGACCCCCGGAAACCATAAAATTCCACCCAATGGGATTTCATCATTAATTTGAAGTCCCGTGTCTATTACTTCTCGAGTACTTACTGATTTAATGTCACCCGAACAACAATTGTAAACGTGAATACTTGGATCTCTCGTGATACTGAATAAAAAAGGATACAATATTTTAATGAATCCGTTTTTTCCTCCAGATATTAAAAAACTATTAAATTTCTTATAACAATTTTCAGGGTGGCCACTGATTCGAGAAACCGGGAAATGGCCGTGATATTTTTGAGATTGGGAAGACCGGATAGTGACATTGAATTTATTTTTTTACAGGAAAATTTACAAATTTTTAGAAGAAAAATCTGTCTGATCAGTTGAAATATAACAAAATTAATATCACATGATATGAATGTTAACTTTTTTAATTGTGAAATCATTCAGTTTACAGTCCATATTTCTACAATATTTTACTTTCAAAATGTTTCATTTTAGGTATCCATTGTTAGGCATACGTTTTCAAATTAAAGAATTTTTAAATAGAGTTTTGAATAATTCAACTGAACCATCGTTCAAGTGTTAAAAATTGAACAATAATTGATTTGACGGGAAGATTCTGGCGATTTCAGTGATTGAACAAATTTGAATTTCCGACACTGAGGGAGATATGTTTTATTTTCATTTTTTTTTTTTAAATTAGAAGAAGGAAATTTTTTATTTTCAACATTTTTAGTCGGAAGGGAGAAAATGTTGGTTCCAAATTTTTCCTGAATTGGACGAGGAAATTTTTTTATTCTTATAATTTTCATTGATTTAGAAGGGATGAAATCTTATTTATTCTTTTCTGAATATGAAAATGACCATTTTTCTTCGTAACATTTTTATTGAGTTTCAAAGAAGAACTTTTTATTTTTAATTTATTTCTGAATTGAAAGAAAACAATTTTTTATTTTTAACAAATTTGTCAAGTTGGAAGAGAGGGAGTTTTGGTTTTCAATTTTTTCTAAAGTGAAAGAGGGAAATTTTTTCATTTTTTTCTCTCACTTTTATTGAGTTTCAACGGCTGAAATTTTGGTTATTTCTTTTTTTTTCTGAATCTGAATCGGGAGAGGTAATTTTTATTTCTAATATTTCTTCATAATTTTGAGGGAAGAATTTTTTTTCAATTTTCGTTGAATTTGAACAGCGAATTTTTTTTATTTTTAACATTAGTATTGAGTAAGAAGGGAGGAAATTCCGGTTCTCT
This sequence comes from Andricus quercusramuli, assembly GCA_932178445.1. Classification (NCBI taxonomy): domain Eukaryota; kingdom Metazoa; phylum Arthropoda; class Insecta; order Hymenoptera; family Cynipidae; genus Andricus; species Andricus quercusramuli. The sequence goes on from CAKNXH010000233.1 coordinate 304,188, forward strand.
GTTTTTTCTGAGTATTGGGAGAGAAATTGTTATTATTTTTGTAGAGTTAAGAGGGATAAAATTTGTGTTTTTTCCTTCTGAATTGCAAGAGGCAATTCTTTCTTTTTAAGCTTGTATACTTGGCATACTTATAAACCATAAATAAAGCATGTGCAAAGCATATTTGCACTTGTATACCTTTGGATACTGATTGAGTTGAAAGGAAGAATTATTTATTTGCCATTTTTTCTCTGGTTTGTAAGAGGGAAATTTTTTATCTTTGATATTTTCATTGCGTTGAATGGGAGGAAATTTTAATCTTCGATTTTTTCTAAATTGGAAGAGGCCATTTTTCCTTTTTAGAATTTTTATTAAGTTGTAAGGTGGAACTTTTTATTTTCAATCCTTTTTCTGAGTTGGAATAGGGCAATTTTTCTGTTAAGATTTTTATTGTGTGCTTTAATTTACATTTTAGTTTTGATTACTTCAAATGAGAAAATTTTTAGTTGGAGTTTTATTTTTTTAATTTCAATGACCGTGAAAAACTTTTGCGACCCGGGAAATGACCGAGAATTTGTTTCTCCTTCATAGCTGTCACCCTGAATTTTCTTATAATAAATAAAGAATTTAAATATTTGAATAAATAATTTTGTTACTGTTATTGTAAGAGATATTCTTACGTTTGGAGGCCCCTTTTCCAGGTAGCAATTATCAGAGCTTTAATAGCAACATCGACAGGAATATAATCTGATGTAATTTTAGGATCTAAACAGATTACCCTCAAAACTCCTTTTCCACCTCCAACTAACATTCCTACTGGTCCATTAAAATTGTCTATCCAGCCTTCAATGGGCTCTACAATTGTTGATATAACTGAAAAGAATAAAGTTTTGAAAATAAAAGTCGTTCCTTAAGAAAATTTCTATTATGAATAATTGTTACCTATGGATGGTCTGAAAATGATTGCCGGCAAAATACCAGAATAGTCATTGACTACTTGCTCTGCAAGCCTCTTCGTAAAAGTATAAGTATTTGGGAAGGAGTCCATGTACCTGTTTAAATTATAGTTAATAATGAAATAAATGTCTTTTTAAATAAAATAAATGTTCACAATATTTTAATCGAAGTGTCTCGTCCCGAAATTCGGGATGACTGTTCCAATATTTTTCATAAGCTTAGCTAGTCATACCGAATTTCCGGGACGACTATACACAGTCTTTTTTAATGTAAAATAACACGGAAATACAAAAAAGTATCATTTTTGGTACACTAGACCACAATAGCTATATGTTTTTGGGGACGCTGAATCCAAATATGGCGTTAGATTTGCTCCATCACATCAGGTTTTTGATCAACTTAACCTTCTTTGCTATTTATAAATATAACATAGGCGCGAATCTGACGTTCTAGGAACTTCTATTACAGCTCAAATCAAAGATTGAACTTTTTATTTTAATTCGATTATATTAAAAAAATTATTTCCGTCTACTAGATAGATAAACGTTTATTTTTCAGCCTGCTGGCCTTGAAAAACTGACTTGCTTACACATCCATTTTTTACAGAATTTCCTTAAAACTAACCCTTAAAAACTAACATCCATCCATTCCTTATCTCTACGCCGCACGCTCGTATCGCCTTGCCTTCCTCGCTTCGGCTCGCCTCGCTCGCATGTCCCTACTTTTTCGCATTGCCTCACTTGCCAACCTCTGTTTTCGCAGCTAATACCTATTACTTATCTACTATTTACAATATTTACATCTTACTTATATCTACTTTCTCTCCTATTTACAATCTTTCCTTCTCCACTCCTCTTCCTCCTTCCTTCTCTTCATCTCCATCTTACCCACCACTCCCTTCACCCATGCTACTGCCCTTCTTTCCCCCTTTTCATGCAGCAATGCCTCCATGCTTATCTCACTTCTTTCCACCTCCCCGCACTCTTCCAGCCAGTGCTCCACTCTTGCATCCCCCTTTCCGCACAGTTCACACATCCTCTTCTCTCGAGAGAGCCAAAACCTATTGAAACCCTCCATACACCCACACCTCATCCTCGCTATAAGTTCCTGACTTCCTTTCTCTCCTTTCACACACAAATATTGCGCTCTTGCCCTTGGCATAATCCACACATAGTTCCCGTTAAATCTTGACTCTCTTATTCTCTCTTCCCCTTCTATCTTCTCTCTCTCCATGCTGTTTTGCTTAACCAATTCATAAACTTTCCTTCCTTCCTCGTGCATCCTTCTCACTTCATCCATCTGCAATCCATTCATTCTAAAATACCGTTCCCTCTCCGCCTCCATCTTCCCACCCCCTCCCCTGTTCTCCTTCTCCCACCAACACTCCCTAACCAGCCTACTCCCCCCCTCTTCCAAAAATTTCTCCTCATATTTACACGCCCGGCTCCCTGCTAGAATTCCTACACTCGTTCTCCCCGTCTCCCTCCTGACAATATAATTAGGCGTGTTCCTTGCCAACCCCAGGGTCCACTTTACATACCTCTCCTGCGTTCTATTTACCTCTTCACTTTCCTTCCACCCCCACACCTCTACCCCATACAATAGCACACTCATCACTAGTGAATCAAACAATTTCATTCTCCTTCCAAAGTCATCTGCGAATAACTTCATTCCCAACCCCCACACCTGCCTTATCACCACATTTGCCCTCCTCACTCTCTCTTTTATGTGACCATCCACTCCCCCATTCCTTCGAAACACGAAGCCCAGGTACACAAACTCTTTCACCTCCTGTACCTCCTTTCCCTTCCACTTCCACTCCCTTCCCTTATCCCTTCCCCCTCCTTTTCTGAACACCATAACCTTGGACTTTTCCGCATTCAGCTCTAACCCCTTTTCATCCAGGTATCTTCTCAACCTCTTCATCATCTCCTTTAAGGCCTCCTCGCTGGTTGCCAGCAACACTATGTCATCTGCATACGCTAGTGACCAAATTCTAACCCCTCCTATCCTTACTCCTCCTACCACCCCGGCCTCCAGCTTACTTTCCATATCCGCAATTAAAATCGCAAAAAGCGTTGGGCTAAGTGGACACCCTTGCCTTAGACCCCTATCCATCCAGAATCCCTCGGAAATCCCCTCCCCTTCTCTTACCTTGTCTTTGGTCTCTTCATATATCTCCCTTACCCTTTCAATTAGGCCTCTCTCTACTCCCCTATCCTCCATTGCCTCCCACAACTTCCCCCTATCCACCGATGGAAATGCGGCTTTGAGATCCACAAAAAACGCGTACACTCTCGTCCCCTTCTTCGCTAATTCTCTATCCACCACGTGCTGCATCACGTAGATAATGTCGATAGTACTCCTACCCGCCCTAAATCCCGCCTGCGTCTCCGGCAATATTCCTTTCCCCTCGACATCCTTCCGCAGTCTCTCTGCCACCACCATCGCGTATACCTTATACGCCGTATTCATTAGCGTAATCCCTCTATAATTTTCCTGCCTATCTCTATCCCCTTTCTTATACAGTGGCACTATTAGCCCTTCTCTCCACCCTCCTGGGAATCCCTCGCCCCTCCATACTTTCTTCACTACCTCCTTCAGCCTCTCCCTAACCTCTTGTGTACTAAACAGCCATGCTTCGTTCTCTACCCCATCCAGCCCTGCTGCTTTTGACCTCTTCAACTTCCTTATCTGCTTCTCTATCTCTTCGTCCTTCAACTCCTCCATCTCTGCCTCCCCCGTTCTTCTACTTCCCCCATCCTTCTTCCTTGAATCCGAGCCCTGGAATGATTCTTTGAAAAACTCTCTCCACTCCTCACTCCCTATCTTCTCGCTAACCCCCACCCTACGCTTCCTAAACCTATTTATTATCTTCCAGACGTCCCCTTCTGTCTTAACATTTGCTAACTCCTCTTCCAGATCTTTCTCCTTTTCCTGTTCTTTCTTCTTACACACCAATCTAAACCCCTTCCTCATTTCTACGTACTCTTCCCTTCTCGCATTACCCTCTTTCCACTTCTTGTACTTCCTCTTCACCTTCCTCTTCATCTTTTTACATTCCCCATCCCACCACGGCTTCACCATTCCCTTCTTCTTCTTTCTAAATACCTTCTTTTGCACACAACCTTTCACCTTCTCTTTCAGATCCTCCCATATCTCTTCCACCGACTCCCCTCCAAAGCGTACCTTTCCTAGCTCCTCTTGATACTTCTCCACCGCCTCCCTCGTCCAGGTCACCCTCTCCTCTATCGAGACTTCTTCCCTGCCTTGTCTTTCGCCACCCTCACCTCTTATCCACAGACTCAATGGCTGATGGTCTGATTCCACCCTCCCCTCTACTGCGAATTTTTCCGTCTCCTCCCATCCTTGTATATTCATGACCACATAATCTATCACCGATACCCCCACCTTACTTACATATGTGTATTCTCCCTCTTCGTCCCCATTTGCCATACCATTCGCCACTGCCCACCCTCTATCCTCCATCCAGTCCCTTAGAATCTCCCCCTCCTTATTTATTACATTATCCTTCGATTTCCTCTCGAAGCTCTCCCCTTCCCTGTAAAGTCCCCCTTCGCTCCCCATTCTCGCATTAAAGTCCCCACCCAATACCACCATACCCTCCTCTCTTTCGCCCAGCAGGTCTTCCACTCTTTCTTTAATTCTTTCCATCCCATCCTTGTTGTACACTGTCATAAACTTACACTTTATCCCTCCTATTTGTATTTCCCTCATTTGCACTCCCTCCCCCTCTTCCTCTCCATGAACTTTTTCCTCTAATCCATCTCTAACCCCGGTTATAATTCCCCCACTGGCCCTTCCTTTCTTCTTTACTCTGACCGCCTCCTGAAGCCTCCACCTATACCCCCTTGGTAGCTTTGGCTCTATTCTATCCCATTCCTTTCTTTCTACCCACGTCTCTACCAGTCCAACAACATCAAATTCCTGGATATACCGCCAGAACTCCTCGTCCTTCTTCTTTACCCCTGCTACGTTCCAGTACAGCGCCTTCACTACTCCTCTACCGTGCGTTACCCCCACCCCCCTACTTCCTACGAAACAAATCCCCCTGCACTTCCTTCAACACTTCTCTCTCCTCATCCCACACCCACATCTTCCCGTCTACTCTTATTTTTCTATATCAGCGCTTCGCTCGAGATAGGCGACGGACATATTTTTTTCTATATAATAAACTTAAAATGCAAGGTTCAATCTTTTATTTGAGCCGCGATGGAAGTTTCTAGAACAAAATATTCGCGCCCTATGTTGATGTAAAAAATGACCAAGAAGGATAATTTTCTCAAAAAACTGACGTAATGGAGTAAATCAGAAACCAAATTCGAATTCAGTGATCCCAACAGAAATACAGGTATGGTGGTCTACTTCATCGCACATGATACTGTTATTTTTTCGCATGCCTGTCTAATTCGCCGGAAATGTAGGAAATTCAAAAGCCAATTCCGTTGTTTCTTTTTGTTGGCAATTTGCATCAAGAAAGTAATTATATATAATTATACACACTTTGGAGTTAAAGTTCTTAATAAGTGGTCGTTCACGTTTTCGGCGATTCTTATTGACTTTTTCCAATCGACGTCGAAGGGATATACTTTCTCTTCCACTTGCGGTTTATCTGCCTGAGAATAAGCCGTACTCACGTGCACAAGTGCCTTGAATTTAAACAGGAAGTGTCTCAATTTGTGCTTTATATAAATTATGCGTTGAGTGTGATCAGTTTCAGACTATATTGTATTATAACGGCAAAAAGAAAGTTAATCAGATCATTTAAAAAAAAAGAGGTAAAATAATTTCCTTCTTATTTATCAATAGGGGCATTCCATTTCAAGAGGGAAAAGTGGGTCATCGATTTCCTTTTCTTTCCAATATTGCACAGGGTTTGGGATACTAAATAATGTGGTGGAAGGGTTTTGCAAAATTTGTAATATTTTGGCAGATACTTTTTGTTGAAAATTGAAAAATATTCTAACGATCTTTATCTGTGCCATTATTGATCGGACGAGAAAAATATGCCTATACAAATATACGCAGAAAGTGTTGAAACGAAAGAAATTTAACAATTTGATCGAAATATAATTTTGTATATTGTTTATTAAAAGATTAACGTTTTAGCTGTTCTTGAATAGATAGCTTTCCTGTTTTTCATGGAATGGACTAAAAATTACTTTTCAGTAATAATTTTCGATATTACTTTATTTTCCGGCAAAAACTGTTAATGCTTTAAAAAATGAAATGAACCAATGCACAATTAAACCATTTTTTTAGATGCTACTTCGTGGTTAACTTAAGAACAATTTAAACATTTCATTTATTTATTTCGTTTTTAATTTCGTGATGTTCCTATCGTCGAAAAATGAAATTGAAAAACGTTTATTAAAAAAACAATATCAAAATGAATTGAAATGAAATTTTCTTCAATTTCAACATTTTCTGCGTACAGTTGTATACAATTACTTTTTTCATCGAATTTTTTCAGACGGTGAAATGACCGGAAATTTTTAAAGACCGAGAAAAGCCGGGAAATAAAAATTTTGGATAATAAACGTTTTAAGTTGATCAACTATAAATATAAATAAATTCATGATTTTTAAGAACTGATATACAGTTCTTGTGTTGAAAATTGTATAATAATTTATATTACAATAGGATTCTGAATCTGTTCAAAATTAAAAATTTACAGATTTTAACCTTGAAAATTGAACTGTTCCGATTCGCAAGCGTTATATAAACAAATTTAAACTTCCGATAGAAACATGATAAACTATTTTCAATTTTTAAATAATTTAAATTCAGTATATTCATAATTAAACACCTTTAATTGATTCTTAAATCATATTTAAATATTGTTTCAGTCTAAAATAATCCATTTTTAACACATCCAATTTGAAATTGAGTTAATAAAAAAAATAATTTTTTAATATTCAGCATTATTCAAATGTTCATTCAAAAAATCAATTTTAAATCAAATATTCAGAACTAAGCAATCTGAAACTGAATCGTTTAAAATAGAAAGCCTTGATAATGTAACATTTTAAAATGCTAAATTTTAACTTGGAATATTACAATTTTAATTGTTCCATTTTCAACATCTTTAAATTGTAAGCGAAAGTATTGAATTTTTATGTATAAATAACAATTGAATACTTATTTATTTCAAACGACTTAAAATTAAAATAATTCAACTTCAAAGGATTAACTAAAAAAGTTTGAGTTTAACAATTATAAGTTAAGAGGAAACGAATGAAACTTTGGTATTTCATTTTTTTCTCAAAATGGATGAGGAAATTTTCCGTTTTTTACCGAAATAGACGAAATAGACGAGCCATCGGCTCGTCTTCGGCTCGCTTTCAACTCGCCTCCGATTTGCCTACAACTCCCCTTCGATTCGCCTCTGGCTCTTGCAGCAAACTTCACACTCGTGTCGAACTGCCTGATTTCCGAACTTGTAGCACAATGTACTATTCTGAATTGGAAAAGGCCAATTTTTTTTTTTGAACATTTTTATTGAGTGGACGAAGGAAAAATTCGGGATTTTTAATATTCAGATGAAAGAGGGCAACTTCTTATTTTCAATTTTGTATTGAATTAAAACAGGGGTATGTTTAATTTTAAAAAATATTATAAATGTGATTTGAAATGGAGGATTAGTTCTAATTCAGAGCATTGAAAATGATATCGTGGATTTATATTTTGTAACCAGAAATCTTTATAATATTCAATTTATAAAAGCTTAACTTTTCAAATTTTGTAGTTTAAGGGCATTTAATTTTTTATTGTTTGATTGAGCATTATCAAAAGTTTCCATTTTATACGCGTAAATTACCTAGAATTTGAATAAACAATTTTTAAAACTTCAATTTTAAGAGTTCTACTTTGAGTGCTTTAATTTCCAGTTCAGTTTTTCTTACTTTAAATGATAAATTATAAATGTTTTTGTCTCAAATAATGTATCAAAGCAGGTGCTTGACCTAAATATCAAACGTAAATGGTGCGTAAAGTTAACAAAATTATTATTCATGAACATGTTAATATTTCATTTTTCTGCCTCTATAGAAACTCTTGATGATACTTAGATCAATAAGAAATTGAAGTGACTGACATTTTATATTCAAGACCTTCGATTTTTTATATGAAGAACATTTTTCATAAAATCTAAGGAAAATGTTAAGGTGTCGATGCATTTATTAATAATCATTTATTCCAAATGATTAAATGACCAAGATATAAGTTTCTTTAGTGATAACGAAAAATTAACAATTTTCCCTTAACGAAAGTTTTAAAATAGTTTTGTGTTCATTGATATTTGGTATAAATGTCTCAATTTTTCGTCAAAATAATCAAGATTTTTTTTAAAACATACCACGAGCTTTTTCATCTGTGCCGACAAAATGCAAATGTCTCTCGTTGATCTCGTATTTACAAAAGTAGCATGTTTCAAGTTATCATCAAATCTCACGTTAGCTGCCACATGAAACACGATAGACACTCTTTCGATAATAACTCTTCTTTCTAAAGGGGGAAGTCCTAAACCCTCAGCTGCCACATCGCCAGTGACTGGTATCAATTTTTCTAGAAAGGCTGGCCTTTCTTTGCGAAGTCTGTCAAAATACTAAAACGTAAGAATAATTTCAGATTAATGGCGACCAATAAAAGGGTGGGCCGTAAATAAAAAATTCTGGAATTCGAAATCGATGAAACGCGAACAAATAGCTTAATGGGATCCTCAAAAGTATCAATAACTTTAACTCTATAGATATTTAGTTTGGTTACAAACGCTCGAAACAAATGTAAAATGAATTATTTCTTGCAGAATTTTCAAGCGTTCTTGAGTTTCATTTTTTTTACATTCCTGGAGGGCAAAAAAGTCTTCTCAATTTTTTGCCGATTGTAGCCAACCATTTTCCAAGCCTAGGCCGGTAATGTTCACCGTTCGCGTGAAATACGAATTAGGTCCTCGCGCATGCGCGTTCGTTACTTGTCCTTTTAAACAAACCCCGAGACTGGGACATAATATAATGGAAAAACTCGGACATCATACTCTTATTAGATAAAATATCATGTGTACCGAGGCAGCGAAGTCTGTTTCCGGCCTCGCTTGTTTACAAAAACTCACGCTCGTCCGCAAAAAGACTATTTCGCTGCCTTGGTGCACAATATACTATTTCGCATCAGTTTAATAGTTGGTTGTACACTTTAAACAATGCATAATACAAACAATAGCGTAGCCTCGGATTGGATTGAAACTTTGGCTGACGATAGGCATGCTCTGGGAAAAGTTTCAGGCGATGCTTGGAAACTGGGTATGTGTGATGCTAGAGGTTTAAATAATATTAAGGGACAACAATTGTGGGATACAATGAGCGTAAGGGAGAAAATAAAATGCGACAGAAGGCAAACATAAAAAGGAGTCGAACTATGGTTGGGAGTAGATAACAATTAATCGTATGGTAGCCAAGTAGTCGGTCTGATTATGAATAAAAATGAAAAACAGCATGTCAAAGGTTATAAATGTATATCCTCCACTTTGTTGTAGGTCAGAATGTAAGTAGGAATAAGAGGACTATTTATTATAGCATACTGCACCCGAGTTGATACTGCAAGAAATGAAGTAAAAGATACCTTCTGGAACTTGTTAAATGATATTATAGGTACTTGCGATACATGGGAAAGAATCATTCTACTCGGCGATATGAATGGATGGGTTGAAATGCAACACGAAGTTACTGACAGGGTGCTGGGTCATTTCGGAGATCCAAAAACAAATGGCAAGGTGGATAAATTGGTTAACCTATGCTTAGAAGAGGGCATGTATATTACAAATACTTGGTTTAGGCATCATATGTGACGTGCGCCGAAGAAAGGGGGCTTACTCTGGAAAGCGAGATTTTTCAGGACGAGCGGTCGAAGTCGACCCGATAGACGCGACTTCTAGGAGAGAGGGAAGACCAGGAAATCTTCCCTCTCCGCTTGCCACTATATTCTCACGCATGTATCGGCGCTGCTCACGGACGGGGTAAAGATGAGACGCAGAGATGTAGTTGTGAGTGGTGGGAGGTGTTTTACGGGATCTCGAGCTCTGGAGCAAAAGCTCGATTTCTCGGGTACCTATCAGCTCAATTATTAGCAATAATAACGCTCGGATTTTTTTTCGATGGTTTCATTAAAAAGAGCAACTCAAAAACTATCGAAAGGTGTAAAAACCTCGATTTCGATTTTTCCAGAGTAAGCCCCCTTTCTTCGGCGCACGTCACATATGATACACAGGTATACTAGTCATGGTAGGCTAGTCTATTAAGAAACACAATGGCTTTGCAGATTCCCGAATGTGGAACGGATCATTACCTATTAGTTAAAAAAATGAACCTAGGTCAAGGATGGAGGAAGAAGACATACCTGAAGTGTGAATAGAATTTCGAAATAAGACAAACGAAGGTCTAGATAGAACAATTAGGGAGACGCGTTCAGGAATGCAACTTAAGTTTTGATACTGCGGTTAATATTTAGTTTAAGGTAAATCACAAAATTAAGTTTGAAAGTTAATAAAAAAGTTTTGAAATGCATTTGTTTATCTGGGAAAAGCCTCTGATAAGGTGAATAACAAGTAATAACAAGTAATAAGATTGTTACAGCAAATACAGTCTATTATTTGCAAAGAATGTTGAGTAGACTAAATACTAGCTTGAAGACCATGGGTAATAAAATTAACGTAAATGAGATAAAAAATATATTTTTTTGAACGAACGGATGAGAAAGCACTATGCAGCATTACCTCAGACGAAGAAAGGATAGAACAAGTTAATAATTACGTGTACCTTAGAAGTTTATTTACTAATGATGGAAAGATTTATAATGGCGAGGGAAAATGAAAAATTGATCACGGAAAAGTCAGAAACTTTCTAAATTTTAATTATTCGTAGCAACCCTTTTAAACCATAAGGAACATTTTAGTGTTACATAATATTTTCTTCTGTAACATGTACTAAAAAAATTATGCAGAAGTACTTACAGGAAGTGCAATCAGTTTTTGAAGTCGATCATCAATTGACATTCCTTTCTTCGGTCGCATCAACAGAAATATTTCTTGAATATCGGGACAAGATCTTAATAATTTTTCAATTAAAACCTTTCCCATAAATCCAGTTCCACCTGTGATAAATATACTCCTTCCTGCATAAAATGCCGGAATCGAGTGTGCAGGATCCATGTTTGGTATACTCATCTGGCAAATAACCATTATTCATATATTACGATAATTAAGTAATTTTTTGTATTCTAGAATTATTTGAATTTGTCGATTTAATTAGTAAAAAATCGACTTTGTTTTGACTGTAAACTTATTTTCATGAGGGGCCGTTTGAAAACGTCACGCTATTTTGAAAACTTTTTCTACCCCCGTCTCGTTCTCCCCTTCTATGTCATAGATCCTTACACAAAGCTTCACAACCCAAAATTCTCTCAAAACAGGAAACATAGTGTGATTAAAAAAAAAAGGTTACGTTTTCAACTACAAAAGATTTATTTTCGCCCAAAAGAGATGAATTTTCAACGAAAAAGTTCAGTTTTCAAATTAAAAAGTCGAATATTCTAGAACTTAGTTGACTTATCATCCGAAAAGCTGAATTTCGAACAATGAAATATGATTTTTCTAACAAATAGTTGAGTTTTCAACAAACCAAATAGTTGAATTTCTTACCTGTAGAGGTGAATTTTCAATAAAATAGTCTAGTTATCAAACAAAAAAATTTAAATTTCAACCACAAACGATTGAATTTTCAACCAAGAACTTTTCTACGTAAAAGATGAATTTTCAACAAAACAGTTTAATTTTTGAAAAAAGCATGACTTATTAACAAAATCGTAAGATTTTCAACTTACACAGATGAATTTTCAACCAAATATAGTTGAATTAATAAAAAAATCGCGTGCGTCCTAAACTATGACCCAAGACAGATTTATGTGTAAACATCGTCGGTAAACGTTGACTGAAATTGAAATCGTACATAAAGCAAATAATAACGCACGCAGATGTGGGAGTATAAAAATTTATTTTCTCTTATATATAATGTCGTGCAAAAGGTTCTGGACAGTTATTTTCCAATAGGATAATAATCCTAATCTAACAATGTAACAATAACCCTACTTTAATAATAATAAACTGTAGATTTTCTCTCTATTGACATATCCGGCATATTTTTCCGGATTTGAATGAACAAATAATTATTGTTTGAATAATAAAAAATTATTTACAAAATACTTGGAAACTCGTCCCTTATTAATTAAAAATAATTCTTGTAAAGAAAATCCGAAGGACACCGGTTTTAGTATGAATTTAATAGAGAACTGCTATTTTGCATTTTTTGGGGTCACTTTCTAAGCATAATAACAATTCACAAAAATTTTATAACAAGTAGCTCTTTTCCCCATTTTTTTCTAAATCAAGCTTTTCCCTTTTAAAACCCCATGTTAATTTCAGAGGCTCGGTGGTACGGGTTAACTTCGACAAAAAAAAAAGAAAACAAGAAAAATGTTAAGTTGATAAACTGTAAATATAAATTAAGTATTTATTACATTCTCATTCTAATGAGAAGGTATTGGTTTTATGTAAAATTTGACTTGGTCGGTTTTCATCAAATCTCCACGTTTTGAGACCCCCTGAGCCAGAAAAAAAGGTTTTTACCAAGGTGTCTGTCAGTCTGTCTGTCTGTCTGTCTGTCTGTAGGCACGATAACTTTCGAAAAAATAATCAGATTGGGTTGTGCTTTGGCACACTTTTTTAGGGCCTAAAAAGAAAGAACAAGTTCGTTAACCAGCTATTTCGGATGAAATTTCAAAAAGTGAGCACATTTTGAAAATTTTTGAGAACACTTTTTTTGAAGATTTGGAAATTCTATGGACGGTTGTTAGTAGTAAGCAAAAAGAGGAAAAAAATATCCGAATGACTTTTTCAGATAAAAAAAAAATTACCAGAGTTATAGCATTTTCAAAATTCCAAAAAACAAACGAAAATGAACATTTTAAGCCGAAAAACGCACGTTATGAAAAAAAGTCAAGAGAAGAAAAACGTTGATTTTTGAACACCTTACAATATTTTCATAATAACTTTTTGAATTTTTCAAAAAATAAAAAATTTAAATTCTGATCGCACAACAAAATAATGAGAAATCAAAAATTCCATTTTGCTGTGAAACTATGCAAGATACGACAAAAGATGACTGGACCAAAATTATGCACCTAAAAAAGATCTACAAATTTGTTATTATTCACTTTTTGATATGATGCATAGTTTTTGTTTTATTCATAAAAAACAACATTGAAAATAGAAAAAATAAATTTTTAGACGAATAACACAAGCTACGAAAAACATGACGGAGACAACATTTGTTCATTCAAAGAAGAGGTACAAATTTGTTATCCATCATGTTTCGATAGGACGCGTAGTTTTTATTTTATTCGTGAAAATAACATTGACAGTAAAAGAAATCAAATTTTTGGAAAACTTTGGAAAAATCCATTTTCGTTGTAAGAATATATTCAAAATGAAAAAAATAACTTTTTTGAAAAACGGAAAATCTAAAATAACATTTTAACTAATAAAATTTGTCGCTTAATTTATATAATTATTGTTCATTTGAAATCAAATACAAATCGCGAAGCGCGACGCCCAAATCGCGCGCCGTAAGTGCGCTCAAACTTTTTTGTTTCTATTATACGGTGCACAGAACCGAGCGTGGAACGCAGGGTTCAAATGAATTTGAAATCAAATATCGAGCGCGAAGCGCGGGTATCTGGATGAGAATGTGTGTAGAGGTTTTGATAATTTTCTAATATTTAGAAATAAACTTTTTCTTTTCATCGAAGTCGAACACGAAGTTCAAAGATCTAGAGGAATCGAGCGTAAAGCGCGATGTGAATACGCCCGAGCGCGTAGCGCGAGGTGAATACATAATCGAGCGCGAAGCGCGAGATGAATATATGATCGAGCGCGAAGCGCGAGATCCAACAGTCGCGCGCCCTAGGCGCGCTCAAACTTGCGAGCATAATTTATAGATTTTTACGTTAAAAATTGAACTATTTCAATTTGAATGCCTTACGTAATTAATTAAATGTATGCATCAGATTGAAACTTCAAAATATTTTTTTAATTTTCAATAACATTTCAATTAATATATTCATTATTTTAAAGTTTTCATTGTTTCATTGTTTTAAGTTTTCATTTGTAAATGACATTTTTCATTTAAGATTTTCAAGAAACAACTTATAATCACTAAATTGTACTGTTTTTAAGTTAAAATTGTTCAAAAATGATATAATTTTCAACACTTAAAAAATTCATTGATTCATTCTTCAAACTATTTTATTTGGGACCGTACTTAAATTACGTAACAGCTGAAGGGGGAGGGAGGGGTCAATTACGTCCGACGCTCTTCCGATCTGTCGGACGTAACTGTCCTTCATTCATGTATGTAACTTTCGGAAATTCACTAATTAAATAAGTATCTCGCAGAAATTGTGCAGAAATTTAATATGAATTCAACTTTACGCACCAAAGAAAACTGGTGAGTGAAAAAAGGAACCTAGCCAACAACAATTTTTTTTAATTCAGGAAAAAGTCAGGGATTTGGAAAAAAATCTTACAAAAGTCCGAGATTTAAATAACTTTAAATAACTGTCAAACCGAATAGATTTGAAAATTTTCAACTTTTATTTAAAATTATTTTATTCCGCTTATAAAAGATTCTAGGTTCAAAATGTTACAAATGTAATATTCTGGTTTTTGAATATTAATGGTCAGGGAAAATGAAAAAGTGGTTAGGGAAAAATTAGAGAATTTTTAAAATTAAGTTTTGCGGTAATCCTGATATAACATTCTTCTTAGTAATTTATTTGCTTTGTATTTATATTTCTTTTTTTGCCGTTGCTTCTTCCTGAAAATAGTCTTTTTAGTTGTAAATTTTATTATTTGTTTGAAAATGCAACAGTTTTGTTCATCAATTAATCTTTTTGCTTGAAAATTCCACTATTTCGTAGAAAATTTACTTTTTGACAGAAATTCATATTTTGGTGTTGAAAAATAAATTTAAATGTTTTTTGGATAAAAATCCAACTATTTTTTGGAAAATGTATATTTTTTATTAAAAAATTCATCTATCTGAGCAGAAAATTAATCTTTTTTTGATAAGAATGCAACTGTTTGGTTGAAAATTCAACTATTTCGTAGAAAATTTATCTTTTGAGAAAAATTCACATTTTGTGTAGAAAAATTAATTTAGATATTTTTTCGATGAAAATTCAACTATATTTTTGAATATTTGTCTTTCTGATTTAAAAATTCATCTGCTTTAGTAGAAAATTGATCTTTCTTCGATGAAAATGCAACTGTTTGATTAAAAATTAAATAATTGTTTTAAAAAGGCATCCTTTTTGCATGAAAATTTAACTGCTATTATCGAAAAATCGTCTTTTTGGGTTGAAAATTCAAATACCTTCGTAGAAAATTCACTTCTTATTTAAACAGTTTTTTGTTTGAAAATTTTTTTTGAACCACTTTGTTAAAAAATAATTATTTCGTTGAAGATTCATATTTTTATTTGAAAATTCGTCTCTTTTTTGTTAAAGTTTGACTATTTAGTTGAGAACTGATTTATTATAATTGAAAATTTAACTGCGTGGGTAAAAGTTGAACTATTCTTTTGAATTTGTTTTTAATGAAGCTTTACCTCTTTGGTTAAAAATTTAACTATTTTGTTGAAAATTAATTTTTTTTCTGAAAATTCCTATTTTACTTGTTGAAAATTCAATGTTTGTACAGAAAATTCGTCTTTTGGTTTTCAGGATCAACAATTCAGGTGAACTTTTTTTTCTTTCATCACTGAGAAATCTTTTTATTTGTTGAACATTCGTCTTTTTGATTTTGAAATTAATTTTTTTTCAATTACATTTCATCCTTCTAGGTTGAACTATCAACTATTAAACTTTTTGTTACGAATTTTCTTTTAAGGTTGAAAATTGAACTATTTCTTTGAAAAGTCAATTGTTTTGTAGAGAATTGAATTATTTTGTAGAAAAATTAAGTATTTTCTTAAGAAGTAATCTCTTATCGTAGAAAAGTCACTTTTTTTGTTTAAAAGAAATAAATTTCAAAATTTTTGATTTGTATATGCATGTTAATGGGATTTGAATGTTAATGGTTAAAGAAAAAAAATTGGTCGAAGAAAAATCATAGAATTTTGAAAATGAAGTTTTCTCCCTGCACAGCACGCATTATCTTAAATACAACTAATTTCCACTAGTTTCAAGTCCCATATCTTATTATTTCTGGAAACCATAAATTACGTACAGCAATAGGGGGGTAGAAACATTTTGTTACGGTTCGTTACTGGGGAGGGGGGGGGTGGAGAGGGGCGATTATCCGTTACGTAATTCACGTACGGCCCCTTTCCTAAAACGCATTTTCTCCTTTGCCTGCTTAGTCAAGCTTTGTTTATAAAATACCGGTGCGGACCGATATGAGTTCTCTGAAAGAATACATTGTGTGCATTTATATTACGCATCTACATTTAGAATTAGGCTAATTATATTTCCTGAAGAAGATAATTAAATTCTATCACTTATATCCAGAAAACAATAATTTTCCACGATTTTAAGATAATATAAGATCAAGTATTCTAGTCCGGCAAAATATGCCGGATTTCAATTTTCTTTTCCGGTATATTTTATCGTACACTAAATTGAACTCTACAGAATTTAATATGAATTCAAAATGCGTGAGAGAGAAGGGGTGGAGAAGGAGAGAGAGAGAGAGAGAGAGAGAGAGAGATGGAAAAGGAGAGAGAGAGATGGAAAAGGAGAGAGAGAGAGAGATGGGCAAAGAGAGACTGAAGGGCTCCTGTGTGTGGGTGAAGAAAAGCGAGCCTCCGGTCTGTGCCATAACACACAACGTGTGCGTGACAAGCCTGCGTTACATGTAGCATTACACTATGCAGTCGTGGTTTCATTCGAATCAGGCGCGACTACCCATATCGAGGTCTAAGATGTTTACACATCAAAAAATTGGCAAATAAACAGTTGCATTTTATAGCAAATAATTGTAACTTAAAGCGAAAGGGACGATTTTTCAACAAAATAGTTGTTTTTCTAACCAAAGAGTAGAATTTTCAATAAAAAAAAATGTCGATGTAAAAGCGGAATCCACAACAAACAATTGAATTTTTAGAAAAGAAGTGCAACTTTCAACCAATTAGTTAAATTTTCAATAAAAAAAGATTAATTCTCAACGAAAAATATAATAGTTGCTATTTTAACAACACAAAGATTTTAATTTTAAATGCAATAATTAAACCAAATATGTAATATATAAACCAACAAATATTTGTATGTAAAATGAAAAATGGTCAAATCTGCCAAAAAAGACGAAGTTTAACAAAATTGTTACATCCTCGTCCAAAGCAGATTAAGTATTTTATTAGACAGTTGCATTTTTAACCAAAAATTATAAAATTTCTACAAAAAGAGATGAATTTTCCACCAAGGAAGGTTTTTTATTGAAGAAAAGGTAAAAAAAAGTCAACCAAATTGTTCAGCTCTCAAACCTAAATGTGAATTCTCTATAAAACACGTGAATTTTCTACCAAAATAATAGAATTTTCTACGAAACAGTTCAATTTCAATTGAATAACTAAATTTTGAACTAAAGACGATCAATTTTCAACCAAAAATGAAATACTTAAACTTGCAGTTCAAAAAATTGATTTTCAGCCCAAAAAAAGCAAATTTCCAACAAAGTAGGTAAATCTTCAACCAAAGAGATGGATCTTCAACTAATTAATATTTATTTTCTAACTTTTTTTGAACTTCTTTAACAAATTAATAATTTTTTAAACCAAATTGTTGAATTTTTAACTAAAAATGATCCATTCTCAACCAAGAATGGAATAGTTAAATTTTCAGTCGAAAACATTAATTTTCAACCAAAAAAATCCGATTTTCTAACAAAATATTCCAATCTTTAGCCACTAACATTAAATTACAACGAACTGCTTTAACTTCAACCAATTAGTTGAGTTTTCGACGAAAAAAAAAGAATTTTCAATAGAAAATGTAATAGTCTAATTTTCAACAAAAGAGATGATTTTCTTAATTTTATTTGCTATAATTCTCATTTTTTCAAGCATTTCAAAAAATTGTTATTCACATTTATATTTTCCATACGTGATGTCATATTCTGCGTTATTCCCGCCCGTGTACACCACAAATCATTACAAACTCTTCTACTCCCCCCCCCCCCCGCGGCCGAGGGGCGTAGTTTTTAATCGGCCCCTAATTAATTTTAGGGGAAACTAAACGATTGTAAGTTTCTATTCTACTAGATGTAATAACCTATTTAGAAATCGAGATAGGTTTGGAAACGTATCTCCAGATTCGAAATTTTATTCTGAATATGCTAGAGTAATATGATGCGCGTCTTAGTCATTTTCGAGAAAAACGCTTTAAAAAAAATTCACGCATGTTCCATTGACCGCGATGCGAGATTCTTTTACCTCTGGGTTTGATCAGGCAGAAGAGGACTGTGTAAGCGGAAAGTCGGCGCTCGATTGCTATTGCTGGCATTCTTTCCCTATTTATTTTTTCTTCTTCATTTTTTCAATTGCAATTGGATATTGAATTTATTTATGTCCAGTCAAAATATTCATTGTTAACGTTTTTGTTTATATGAAAAAATTATTTTAGTCAACCTTTATTTTGAATATGAGAGAGTTTCGCGACATCCTTGAAAAATTCTAATTTCTTATGCAATTTTCTGTTAAAAACCATAATTTCAGAATATGAATATAATAATAATAATAATAATAATAGAAAGTGTATTTTATTTATTTTATACTTTTATATCATTTTATTTTACTATTTTCATTTGATTTATTTTTATCTCATATGAAAATACTATATACCCATAATAATATGATATAATAATAATAATGAATATAATAATTTTATTATAATGAATGAGAATTTTCTGTAAAAAGGAAAAAAAATGTTTAAACATGAATTTATTGAATACATTTAAATGAATGGAACAGTAAATTCCAATAAAAAAATTAATTGGCAAAAAATGCCGGCAGCAGGAAGCGAGCCCGGATTGGCTAGTTACAAACTCGGAGATCTACCGCACCGGAACTAACTACGCATAGTTTCCTAGAAGTGATCTAAAACATTAAGAATTTTATTGCGAGCTACTCTAGCAGAGTTTCCCCTAAATACACTCAGTTATCAGGGATCCGACCGAAACGAAACAAAATACTTTCGTGATTTTCGTTCTGTTTCCATACTCCCAAAACGTAACTATATTCACTCGGCTTAGGTTATGTTATCCAAAATACCGAAATTGTAACGAAATTTTTTTAATCACGCGAATTTTGAAAAAAATAGTTCATTCGAATCCTTATGCACCTGATGTAAATATTAAAAGGCAGACAGGTAAAATATCAAGTTATAACAATTTCGTTTTTAATTTTGTTCCAATCTGTCAAAACGTAACGAAAAGTAAACAAAAGATTCGGTACTTCTTGGATAACGTAACGTAACGAAACGATAGTTTTGGACGGATCCCTGTCAGTTTTATAATCTAATTTCAAACGATTGACTTGAGCACTTTACAGTTGTGAATTTGAAGTTGATAATTACATTTTTTTCAATTACATAATCGAAGAGAACATGTTTTCGCAGATAGCGAAACTTTACCTTTGAATTACAAATCATCTATTTGCTGACGTATGTCGTAGACACGTCAAACCAGGTGGTCAATTGTACTTTTTTTCTCAACTAACAGCAATCGTGCTGTGTAATTGTACATATTTTTATATTCTATCTATTAACTATATAATAACCAGAACAAATTTAATTAAACCAATTTTCCATTTGTAAGGCACTGGTTCATGAAAATTAAACACATTTAAAACATAGTGATACGAAATGGGAATATGGCAATGAATTTTATTACTGAAAAATATAATCAAATTGAATTTGATCAGTAAATATCATAAATAAAGGGTCTAGTGTAATAGAGGCATGACATGTCTATGAATAACAAAAGGTGGTGTTCAGATAAGAAATTAATTGAATCTCAGTAGAGAAATTTTATACAGGAAAATTACTATACCTTATTAAATTATTAATATATGAGTAATTTTTTTATATCAGCCACATAAAACGTCACTGCACTTTCAACTGCACAAGTTGGCACATTCACAGTAAAAAATAAAATGAGCTTTCGGGACGGCAGGCACAGGAAGTGACGCTTGATTTTCATTTGAGTGGGATCATCTCTTGGGTCAAAGGACAGTACTTTCCATATGCAAAACTCCATTTCTATTCGCCTTCTGAATTAATACTCGATAAAATGGCAATGCAAGAGAAAAGAAAAATATACGGGGCGAATTCATTTTAAATCGGACAGGCTGTACAATGTGGAGGAGAAGCGCGTACTCATGAATAGTATATCTGATAGTGAAAAAATTAGGTTAACAAAAATGATTATTTAGTTTTTAAGGTCGGAAGTTTGTTTTAGGTATTTCTGATCTATTACAACAGCTTTGAAAAAATGGTTCAAGCTCGTATGATGTTAAGCCATTTCGAGCACGGATAGCACTCGGATGGGTGTCAATCTGCGACATACGGCCAGGTTGTGTATTCGCTGCATTTTAATTAATGTCGAGCGGGAGATTTCACACCGAGGGTCATTCTGTGCATTTGGTCCCATGGCTACCTTTAAACTCGACTGCCGAAGAAACGGCTGAACTCGGGAGGCGATTTTCTGCAGTTTTCCTCTGCCCTGGCCAAACGTCCAGGCAAATGCGAGTACTTATAATAAATTCGGATGCAGCCGCAGGTTACCGCTAGTTGTAAATGAATTCTTACAGTGATTCTAAGCATACTTTAGCAGAAGAAAAATATTCACAGTTCCATACCCAGTGAGGGTGGCCCGTGTATTGACTTCTATTTTTCTTGGGTTTTAAATAATGGGCATAGTACAATAAGTTTTAGCGACATGCTACGTTTGTTAAATGGACGTTGGCACAAGATAAACTAATGGGATTTTTTCACAATACATGTTTAGTATCAGGTTAAAGAAAATCAAGAGAAAAAAACTCTGTCCAAAACACCTTAAAATTTGAAATGAATTTGCCCTATCTTTTTATTTCTAAAACATGCACATGCAATTCTAAAATCAATATGCAATCAAGCATATTATGCTCAATGATCACGATCGTGTAAAACAAAAGAAAATTGACCCACTATATATTTTGAATTTTCACTAAATGCAAGGGGATTTTTGAACTCTGAATTATTCATCATCAGTCTAAGCGAAAGCATCAAATTGATATTGGATAGGAAGCTCAAATACATATAATTTTTAATTATTTTTTTTTATATTTGAAAAGCAACCATGTACAAGCAGAAACACAGATAACATTTAGAGGTCGCTGAATCAAGAGAATTTACGAAATTAAAGGTCACAATTAGTACTAAAAATGAGTCAAAGTTGTAAATTAAAGTCCAAGGATCAGTCAACGATTAGACAATCTAATCATTATAATCTTCTTAAATTCGCAATCTAAGGATTTCTATTTGAACTAAATGTCCAAGATAATTATCTCACAAGAGAAAGTTCACACATTTCCTAATTTTTCTTGGAAATTTAAATTAAATATGCGTTGAAATGAAAGTATATAAAGATAAAATAATTTTTTTTTAATTATCATGCAAACTGATGGACTTCATAAACTAATTTTAGAAATTATTCAGTTTTTAGTGAAAAAACAGTTCTTTAATTCTAAATGTGAATAATGAATACTATTTTGCACATTTAGACATTTACAAGAACTGAAAAAGAATATTATTTTTACTAAACCTGGAAAACCCCGGTAATTAACCCTGAGTCATAGTTATATAAATATATAATTTGTTTACGTGCATAAGATTATCCTTTTATTGAACACCTGTGCTTTTTTTCAACGCGACTCTTTTTTTTCAAAGTATTAAAATTCTGAATCAGCTGTCTATATACAAACTTTTCAATCATTTCCAAGTATATATTTAAGTTCATTTCTTTTATATTACATATGACAAGAGGAAACATTAACAAGGAAAAATTGTGGAACAATTGTTGAGTTGGACTAACTTGAATTAAAATGAAAATGCCATTGTTCTAAATTCGTAATCTTTCAGCAATTTTATAAATATGTAGAAAATAAACACGCGAACTATGCGCGCGATTATTACTTTTCTTTTCCGCACAATTTTAGAATTAAAAAAAAATTGTATTTTTATATTATTTATTATCTAAAATAACAGAAAAGCAAGGACAATTTTTTTGATAATTTATGAATTTCGATATTTGATGTTCAGAACTAGAACATAATATGTGTTAATAGATAATCAAACCGATGAATTTTTGTTAAAAAGTACCAATCTCCGACGAAAAACGATAACATAACAACCTAACGTGGTTCAAAATTTCAAGTTTTTTGTTTGCAACCGGAAAAGTTTTTCGAGCTGTAAAAAGAAATTAGTTTGTAAAAGGTGAAAAGTGTAAATAATACAAAATATAAAATCTAACATGTTCCATACAGTCGCAAATTTTCTAAATTCAACGGCAGATACTAAAAATATTGTTTATATATTTGTTTTGTATCATTCGTACTGGAAACGGGCAACACGACACTGGGAGTGAACTCATGGTGAACCGAAAGCAGGCGATCACCGTTTCAAAGTGCGTTTCAATTAACGAAGAAAAAAAACAAGACCATTTTTCGAAAAAAGGGCTCTGTCATGCACATATGTAGAAGCCTTCAGAATATTTAGTAACAATATTGCATCACAAAATTCAACCTTGTAGCTAAATTTTGTATTATTCTACAAACCGAGTCGTTTGAGATACCTTAACCTCTCTAACATACTCCATTTTCAAAAACTTTCTCGCTCGCACTTTTCCGTGCTTGTGAAGAGTATATGTCGCGCCTGCGCACTCAGAAAAGAGTGATTGCTTCATACGGGCCTGGCACTTATAGCGCCGTTGCTCCTGCCAAATCTCTTGCACATTGTTTCACTCTGACAAACGAAAGAAGTTCATCTATCAACAAATTAAATAATACTTTATTTTAAAAAATACAAAAAAAACATGAAATCCAGCCAAAAACATCTGCGATGCAAAAAATCTGCCAAGTACAACCACATGCATTTGTGAAATCAAAGTTGGCCAAGAAATTTGGGAAAAAATATTCATAATAAAATGTATAAAGAAACTTTCTTATGAAGTTCCCTACATACATTTTTTAATACATTTTAAGAAGTCATATTAGACATTATGGAACACGGGTGCCCTTAGGTTAATTTTTTTCGAAAGTCTTGTCACTTCGGAAATCATTGCAGATCTTGATTCTAGAACATTTTTTACGTTCAAAAACGTTTGTTCACTTATTTCTACATACAAATAGTAGAGGGAAATTAATTTTTACAACGTCCTGTTAACAAAATAGTATTTTTTTTAGTATACGTATACGGTCAATGTATATTTGTAAAGTAATAATTAGAAACAACAATTTTTCTAACAAAAAATAAAAATATTACGTCACACATGATTACTATTGTAAGAACATATAGCTTTGAGTAATTGTTGATCATATTGAGCATGATTTGGTGCAACATAATATCTACTCCACGTCGACAGAAAATCAAAATGGACTGATTCCATAGCTTGCTTACTATAAAAACTGAGACCTTTTTTGTATACGGAACAAAAATCAACGACGTTTTAAAATACTACGTGCACTTTTGGAGTAACTGAAATGTTTAAATCCAAGTAACGTGTTTTAAATTTATGAATGGATTGTTAATATTCTGCACTTCCAAAAAAATGTTCAACGACATTCTTGAAACTACTCAATGCAACAACGTACTTTAAACATTCTAGATTACTTTTCGCAAGAATTTCCATTCAAGCTTGTACTACCGTGAGTAACTTCTCGTTTAACATTGCTCTGTTTAATCCAATCGTTCGTTGCTTGCTCACATTCTATTGACATTTAATCAATCAGTGTGTTGGTGTGCTAATGCTCCCAAATATTCGCTCCTAAATGTCTCTCGTAAATCTTCTTTTATTTTCAGACGTTACTGGAATCTAGGTGTTCGACTTTATCTACATCTAACACGCCGATTTCTTTTATTTCTTGCAAAAACATTGATGGGGTCAACGGTATTGTTTCCTCAAAACCATCAGACATGAAAATGATAGGTCGCGAATTGATTGCGGCTTCACAATCAGTAAGCGTAGTTAGCATCTTTACATAACTTAAACATGATTTTTTCAGAGTGCACCGTAATAATCGTTTGAGAATACCAAGAAGACGTTCCCAGAATCCTCCCCACCAAGGAGCCGACGGCGGGTTGAACCTCCATTAAATTTTCTGTACAGCAAGAGACTGATCTTTTTTTAGAGTAAATCTTTTGCAAAGCATCATCTAAACCAACAAAATTCGTCCCATTGTCGCTGTAAATTACGCTCATTCTGCCTCGCCTTGCTATGAATCGTCTCACTGCTATTAAAAGGGAGGCTACTGATAGAGAGTTTACCACCTCAAAATGTACCGCTCTATTAACTGCGCAGGTGAATATACAAATCCAGGACTTTCCTCCTCCTTTGAGGTACAAAGGGCCTATGAAGTCTACGCCAGCTATTTCAAAAACCGCGGCGCCTCTTATTCTTTTGAGTAGTAAAGGTGACGATTGCACTGAGATGTTTTTTGAATCGTATCTTCGACAATCAATGCGTTGTTCTATAGCCGAGCGTATAGTTTTCCTACCTTGCAAAATCCAAAATCTTCACGCAGTGTATTCATGGATATTTGAACACCCGCGTGATTAAGTTCTTCATGTTTCTCTCTTATTAATAATTTTACAATCTTCTCATGACTAGGTAATATGATTGGGCATCGAAAATTAAGTGAATCATCGCGATATAAGAGTTTAGTCTTTGTCCGAATCAGCCCGTTCTCGTCGATAAAAGGTCAAAAATGAACAATGCGTTCGTCTGTTAACCCTCTAAAATGGTGGTTTTTGATTAATTTAAGCATTGAAATTTCAGCATTGTCATACTCCCTTACCATCAAAAACTTAACTTTCTCTGCATTTACTGTATTTCTACAATTGAAAATAAATCTTTCCACACAACCTAAAACTCTAATTGTTTTCGAATAGCTTGAATGAGGCTTAAACCAAGAATGATAACAACTGTATTATGTGTCTTTTCTTTTTCTGACACTAATTAAAATTGTACTCTGCAGTTTTTTCGAATAATGCTCGGACTTCTTTAACTTTTGATTGACTTGATTTTCATCGATCGTTACATCATGATCAGGCCGTTGTTTTTGTACCTGCCTCAACCAATCCGGTCCCTCCCACCAACGCGAGGCCACAAGCTCATTCACCGTGCATCCTGTCGACGGCAAATCAGCCGGGTTAAGGTGACCAGGAACATGCATCCATTCGCTCTTTTCTGATAACGCTCTAATCTCTTTTACTCTGTTTATAACAAATAATCTCCAATTATTCTCTCTATTTATCCACGTAGTGACTGTTGACGATTCCGATCAAAAATGCGTACTGGTATCTTTAAGATTTAGAGCCCGTTTCACTTGCGCTGTCAATCTTGCGTCGATTGTAGCGGCCAATAGCTCTAGTCGCGGCATACTTATAGATGCATGTGAAGTACTCGAAACTGTTGGTGATACTCGCGTTTTAGCCTGCACGAGATAGATTTCTGTATTCGAATTCCTGTCTATTCTAAAAAAAATCACCGCTGCAATTGCTAATTTACTCGCATCAACAAACGTGTGTAATCTTAAATGTGTATTTTCGTCCACATCTCCAATCATGCAACGCTGCACTTTAATTTATTCCATATTTTGCAACTCTTTTACCCAATTATTAAATTTATTTTTAATCAAATCGCTAACTTCGTCATCCCAAGATATATTAGCTGCCCAAGCTTCTTGTAGTAACATTTTTGGGCCAAGTGATACCGGGCAAATAAATCCGAGAGCGTTGAAAATACGATGCGCCACCGATAGAATATTTATTTTCGTTATCGTTGCAAATTCAAGTTTTTTCAAATTAGAAGTATTAAATGATCAAGTATCCGTCTCTTTATCTCATAATATGCCGAGTACCGCGCTTGGCTCCTGGGAATCGCCGTCCTTGGTATATTCCCAACTGCCTAAATCAAATTTACTAGCCTCCATCACTGTTTTTGCGTTAGAAATGAAATCGTTTAATTCATCTATACTATTCAAACTGGTAACGCAATTATCCACATAAGATTTTTGCTTAAACCTCATCGTGTTATAAATAATATCATTCTATCATTCTTAGTCCCTTCATCAGCTAACGACTCTAAATGATTATCTAAATGTAAATTAATCGTCGCACCAAGAATAAAGGGACTATTGCATATTCCGAAAACTGCTCTGCAGTGTTTATACATTATTAAATTACCCGACGCGTCATACCATAAAAATCGCAAAAAATTACGGTCGGCCGGGTCTACACTAATCTGCAAGAGTGCTTTCTTTATGTCTGCAATTACACCAATCTTTCCTGCTCTGAAGTGCAATAAAATATCCGTAAAGAATTCAATGAGATTTGGCCCCTTCTCCAAGCAGTTGTTGAGCGACGGGCAGTTCCTTCCTTCTGCCGATGCATCATAAATAGGCCTCGTAGTTGTCCTCGAATTTTCCTTGTAGACTGGACGATGCGGTAAATAATAACGCCAATGATACTCTTCTTCTTTCGGCACTCGTTCAATAATTTTTTCTTTCAGCCAGTCGTGAAAAATAGAGTCGTACTCTCCGTATTTGCCGGCTACCTTTAATTTCTTTACCATGGGCTGTAAACGTTGTTCAGATACATATTTATTATTCACTAGCGTAGGGTGAGACTCGCGCCACGGCAATTTTACCTCATAGCGACCCTCGGGATTTTTGATTACGGCCTGCTTGAAAACTGTCTCCACTTCTTCGTCGTATTTCTTCTAAGTCTTATCTTATATTGGGTCGTTAATCCCCAAAACGTCCAAAAACCAAAGATCCTCAATTACACGACTTTTAACGTACATCGAGATCGCCGATACCGCCAAATTCTCTTTTCCGTTTATTGTGGGTACTCTGCCCATAAATGTCCAACCCAGGTATGTCTCGATTGCTGTCATGCCGTCTTCGAGCTGATGTATCCGCCTTGTAAGCAGCTTGCAAGCTACATCTGCGCCGATAAGAACAGCCACGGTTTCTTCTATACGGTCCACATCGGTCAGTTTCATGTTCTTATTCTCCAATTCTCGCAGCCAGCTTCCTTCAATTATCGATGGTACGTCTGAACAAATTTCTTCTTCGTCTAACACTTGGAAATTGCACCTATCACTGTCATCAATGCTTCCAACGTGTATCAGATATTTATTTTGTGCCGTAATACTCGATCTTTTGCCACCGAACAATAAATGCTTCATATCAACTTTCCCTGTAGATTGATAATTTAACTGACTCGCGACGCTTTTCAAAATGTAAGAGTTCTGCGAGCCGGAATCTATAACGGCGCGTACAGTCACTTCACTCATATTGCTTCGTAATTTTACTTTCAACGTCTGCATGAAAGTACTCGGTACGTTTTTCTTGTTGATAACACATCAAATCTGCATGGTGTCGAGAACATTTTGAACACCGCGCATTTACGCGATACGGCTTACCGGTATCACCGATGCTTAGACAGCTAAAGCACGCTCGTTTTCTTCTCAATACTTCCTTTATTTCAGGGAGCAGCATTTTACTCGCTTTCAGATTTCTTTTCTCACAAATTACGCACGATTTTTCTCTAATTTTCGCCGCAGTCAAATTTTGAGCAGTAGGCACGTCCTTCGTTTCTTGACGCGCTGTAGGCTTACTGGAACTCGTTGACATGTCACTCGGTTTTTCAGACAGTGTGAATCCTTCGACGGCTAGAGAGAGTTTGAATTTGCGCGTATGCGATCTGCAAGGGGTCCCGCGGTCTAAACCTGTTATCTGCAGGAGCAAGCTCCTGGGGTGCGAGCGTTTTGATTTTTTTCCTCGTTCGCATTTTTCCTGCGCTCTCGGTACACCTACAGTCAAGTGTTATAAATCAAAATTTTCGTTGAACAATGCTAAAAATGAAAACTAGTTGTATGAATCAAAAAAGTTACTTACCACTGTTTACGATCGCTTGTAAACAATTGCGCGGCGTTCGTGTGTGTACTTTCGAGGCAACGTAGGTGACAGTGGCAAAGGTGACGTGGATACAGCTCCAAAGTTCGATTCACACGTTCACACACTATGAAACACACCCAGTCACGCGTTCACCTTAGTCTTTTTATACGAGTTAGCTTAGCGAAACGGATTGAAAACACGAATTCTCCATGAGCCGTCATAAGTAGTTAACGAGTTTAGACCGCGGACCAGTGCTGCAGAAAGCGAAACGCGTTTATTAAAAATTAAAAAATTTTAAAAAATTAAAAATTATTAAAAAAGTGCAAAAAAGTCGATTTCGGAAAAAATGTCAGTTAACAGGTTTGGACCGCGGACCCTTCATGTTACGTCTCAGCGAACGGTCGAATTTCTGCATTTCGGAAAATAAAATATCAACTGCCAAGTAAACCAGTCTACTTTTGCCAGGGAACTGGCAGATTGAAACATGAACTCCGATCTAATACAACGCTGCTGAAGGCTGGTAAACTCAGCATAAAACACCAACCAATTGCGACTCTCGGTTTACATTCTCTGCCCCCCCCCCCTCCTGTCTCAGTAATCGAAATTTTGGTGGGACTGACGTTACAACTAGACTATCCACCATACGACGAATCACTACTTAACTTGGACATGATTTCGACTCGCAAAACAAATTTTGCGCATAATGGTGGCAGTTGGGTGTACAATCTAAGCAATGAATAATACAAGCAATAAAATAGCCTCGGAATGGACTGAAACTTTGATTAACGAAATGCATACACGCGGTAAACGCAAAGGTCGAGTTTCAGGCGATGAATGGAGACTGGGTGTTTGGAATACTAGAAGAGGATCTTAAGGTAAGAGAACTACGAGAAACTATGCACGTAATGAAACTAGGTATTCTATGTGTACCTGAGACGAAGAAAAAAGATTGCGAAAGTAGCAACGTAGAAAATGGGTTGTTAAAAGGTGGGTTTGAAATGTGGTCGGGAGTAGATAGTTAATCACATGGTAGTCAAGGGATCGATTTGATTATGAATGAAAAAGCAAGACAGCATCTCAAAGATCAAGGATATGTATCGCCCAGATTGCTGTGGGAAGCACTTATAAGCAATAAAGATATAGAAGGCGCATTGACTATGCTACGAAATATCATTATTAAAACTGCGACTGAATTATGTGGTACGGTGGTTGTAGGAAGAAATTCTGGTGATGCATGGTGGAACGATGAAATTGAAGCAGCCCGACAAGAAAAGAAAGAAGCGTACAAGAGAACGCTAAACATCACAGGTCTTAACGATTCGGAGAGAAATAGCCTCAAAAACGATTACAGACACGAAAATAAGAAAGTTAAACGACTAGTCAAGGAAAGTAAATATACACTCAGAACAGAAGAAGAGAGGAAAATACAAAACGACTTCGAAGGAGGCAAGAAACTAATATTCAAAAAGATGGAGGAAATAAAAGTACAGAGTTTGTAAGCATGAGAAACAGCAAATATGAAATGCTATATGATACAGGTGGAATAGTAGACACTTTGAAAGACTCTTTTAAAGAATTATTAGGAGGTTTAACTGTAGCTGTAGGAGAACAGAACTGCGGCATAGAACATAAGGTGAAGAACCCAGTAGCCGGACACATATTAAAACTTAAGAAATATAAGTACTCATTTCGGAAGAAATTTTAATAATTTGATCAAACTTTTGATTTTAATACAAAGGCTGAACACTTTTGACTTGATTTAAAAAAAGATAATATTTTAAAAAACATTTAGATATCTAAAAAAACATATTTCATTGATGACAGTAAAAAGCCCAGTATCGGGACGGGCTTTCGGAGGTGGTAGGTGTAGTGGGACACGGATAGACCAGAATCGGGACAATAACGAATGCTTACCTTTTCAATACTAATAAAAATATGAATTCAAATTTTTGAGCCCAGAAATGAAATAAATTAAATTGAAAGGTAATACTAAAAAATAAATTAGTTATTTTCTGTTGCATAATTCGATTAGAACTGTATTTTCGTTTTATTAATTATGTAATATAACGAAAATACTGTTCCAATCTAATTGTGCTACGGAATAACTTTTTTTTTACTATAAAAGAACAAATACTGTACATTCTTATATTAATAATAGTTTTTATTCATACATTTTTTAATGTTGTCTAAGAAATACTTTAAACAGAATAAAATTAATATTCGTACAAATCTCAGATATAAGTTAATTTAAAAATAATAACTCAATCTTTTTCTTGTTTTATCTTCAGTTTGTATTGTAATACTGACATTTCTTGAATTATCAATTCTTGATCTAAGTCTTTAAGATCCTTATCTAATTTTTCTAATCTTCCTTTTGTTTGTTCTTTATTTTCTTTTGTTTCAGAAGATTTTAAAGCTTTTTTGAGATTCTTAATCTCAGTATTAATGACTTTCCTCTCGATCGTTATCCTTTTTTTGGTCTCCTGAAAAGATTTGCTCACATTTTGCTCTTTGGCTTTCATTTCCTTATTTTTATATTTCTTCTGTTTGCTTGCTAATATCTGCTGTTCCTTCAAGTTTTCTTGATTTTCTTTTTTTTGTAAAACATCGAGCATATCGTCCACAACATACGAGTTAAAAGCCTCTCGAGCTTTACACTTTTTCTTTGCTCGTCCATGAAATTTTGGTTTCTTGAAAACATCTTCAAAATTTTCCAACGGATTTTGACCCTTTTCATCTTGAAATAGAGAAAAATTATTTTGATATAAATTAATGTATACTTATAATTATATTGCCGATTGACATAATAAGCAATACTTAATATTATAATTACACGCAGAACTGGTCGATTCCAGTGCATTTTTATTTTCACAATTCTCAAAGGTTTTCTTATTACCAGAAGTCTCAGAATCACAAGTCCTCTTATTACCCAGAAGATTTTCTATCGGTTGACTCGTGTCTTTCAAAACTTGACTGCATGTCAATGAATGATCGCTTGGAAAACTATTATCAGATATACTACCCATAGATAAATCTAAAACGATGCCTACAAACATATGATGTATTAATAAATTTTTTATTTCTATACAATTTAACGAAAAGCAATTATTTAACCTTATCTCATAAGATCTCACATACCTTGAAACTCATTGCGAATTTCAATATTTTCTTTATCTCCAGGATCATCTCTCTGTTCTGAATTTTTAAAATGTTATTTGTATTTGAAGTAGATCAAATTTGAATAAGATAATAACTGAAACAGACCTTCTAATGAATCCGATGAATTTAGTAAATTGCTTGGAGTTGACACTGACTCATGGACTTTCGTATTTGAATTATTCTCCAAAATTGTATTATTATTTTCTACAACATCATTAATATTCTTATCATGAAAGCTATTAAATATACGTATATCGAGATGCTTTTTCTCTTCGAAAATAATTAATACTTATTTTAATTTATTGTCCAAAAGAAAAATTTTATTATTTATTTTAAAAGCAAAATATTTGTAAAAATTTGATACCTGTCATCAAATTAGATGATGTCATTACAATATCAGAAAGGTTATTCAAAACAGGACATTCAAGCTCTGTTGATTCAAAACTGCTGAGTTCTATCCCATCTGAAATGACCACCTCTATATATTCATTTTGACCAGATTCAACATCAGACAACCGTAACTGTTCACTTGCTACTTCTTCAAAAATATTTGAATCATTAAAATTCAAATTTTCTTGCAAGTTGACCTGACTTTCATAATCAAGGAATTGTAACTGTTCGTTTGTTGTATCTGCTTCCCCAAAACCATTTGTCGAAACATAACTCAAGTTTTCATGAGAGCTGACTTGACTAGCTTCTATAAAAATATAATAATTACAAAAGATGGGTTATAAATTAATAAAATACATGAAAAAATCTGTATTTTAGCTTATTTACCACAATTTTTTTTCATTTTCCGCCAACATTCAAATAGTGCTGTTTGTGATATTTCACTAGACCATGCTTCTTTTGACTCGTCTAACTTGAACATATCTAAAATACTTTTAGAAATATACTTTTCTTCCAAATTCTGTAAAAATTGCACATTTTCAATGACTTCTATTACTGGCGAAGAAACTTGTTCAACAGAAAGAGGTTCGCTTATTCTCTTCTTGTTCTTATCAAGAACATTATAATTTACTTTATCCGGATTAAGTGGATATAAGCCACAAGTTTCAAATCCATTTTTCAGACAATCTGTGAAGTCTTTTGAATCTAATGCCATTTTCAATACTCCAGCAAATTCACTTTTGGTCAATTCTATTTTATTGTTTGAAAATCTCCATTCAGTATGTTTTTCTGCGTACGCATCTTTCAGTGGATGAAAAAATGAGACATCAAGTGGCTGAAGGATATGAGTTGCGTTCGGAAACAGTGCTATCAACTCTATTCCATTCTCTTTGCAGAACTTAACCAAGGGGAGAGTTACATGGGAAGAATGACCATCTACGTAGAGTATTATAGGAAAAGTGTAATCATTATCTACGAGCCATTTATAAAAAACATTTGTGATGAAATCGTAGAAGCTTTCACCAGTCATCCAACCTTTGGCTGTATTACCTACACCCCAGCCCTTTGGTATTTTTTCCAGATTACTTTTTCTTGGAGTAGTCTTCACATCGAACAATACCATGGGCGGTGGCATCTGGCCAGAAGCAGAAGC